>VMBQ01000836.1:45924-79152 GCA_007657795.1 Dreissena rostriformis | reverse complement strand
TTTTCACGCGAGAATTTTTTTTTTACAAAATCTATGCAATTTTGAACAACCTTTATAAGATATTTTATGATAGACATATAAACAACTTAACACATACCTTCGCAAGCGGCTGCCTTGATATCAGACTTCAGCGTTCTCAGAGAGTTGAAGTCCGACACAGTGAACACGTGGCGTGGATCCGACGCGATCGCGTTCAACTCAGCGTTGTTGATGCTGGAGCCGATGCCGATGGCGATGACGACAACGTTCCTCTGCTTTAGGAGGTTGGCGGCCTGGATTGTGGCATTCCTGTCGGTGGACGCGCCGTCAGTAAGCACGATGACGTAATTGTTGGCATCGCCGCGGTCTCCGGCCGCCGCCGTGAACATTCTCTGGCGGATAAACTGGAGCGCCTCGTCCGTGTGAATGATGCCCTGCGTGTAGGCGACCTTTTGAATGGCGGCGAGGAGAGAAGATTTGTCATGGTACTGGTTAAGATTGAATTCCAAGTGCGCATTGTCAGAGAACGTCACGCAGCCGATCTGAACGTTGTTGACGCCGACGGTGAAGTCGTTGGCGACGCGAGAGACGAAGTCCAGCTGCGAGTGGAAGTTGAGCGGGCCCTCGCTCGAGGAGGCATCCAGAGCGAACACAATGTCCGCCTTGTTGACAAAACTGCACGCTAAAAAAGTATTGGCGTCTTATATAAAATATTGTTTGCTGTAAGCACCAAGATAAACGTGGTAAAGCTTGATTAATTAGAGTATTTAGCTCTTATGTAACACATGAACTGTCGTATTGTATCTTATTCAACTGGCAGAACGAACTGCTCCTATGTACTAAGCGTTTTAATAAGATGCTGTTTATTTTATTCAACACATTGTGATAGTTTGCAAACCCGAAATAGAAAACTACGCAATTAACTGAAAAAAAAACTTAATTTTTTGGAACCAGTTCACGAGATGCGCGTTTTCTCTTCACTTACTCTGGCAAGCGACGAAGGTCAGTTCCGACTGAATGGCATTAAGAGAGTTGAAGTCGGCGACGGCTAGCGCATGCGCACTGTCCGAGGCTATCCGCTGCAGCTCCGTCATTTGTACACCGCTGCCGATACCTGATATTCATGTGGATTTCGTCGTTCGTTAGAAAGGCCTAGCATTCCATTACATTGTATAGCACAGAGGCGAATGTAGGGAACATTCATTGAAAATAATATTATTGTACTTGATTATAAGTAATCACGGCAGTATATAATTTATTAGGCGCTGTTAACATCGGTAAATAATAAGTGTGTACCCTCACCGCGAGCGCATTAATAACCTTCGCAGTATTCTGCAAGACTTTGTACCAAAACCAAAGTCCTTGAAATAGAGAAGCGAAACCAGTAACCACGACGTTGACATGCATCTACGTAAACAACTGAACAAGTAAAATGGCATATAACAACGCCAACGAAACCCATTCAACATACATACTTAATGTTCTACTATAACTAATGACAATAGCAAATACACTGACATTAGCTGCGCACATCAGTCATCAACATTGACAACAGCCTAGGCAAACTATAGAAATATAGGTAACACATATATTGACACTTGCTTCTCAAACCACTCACCAATAGCAATGCTATATATGATATTGACTTAAGACTAACGATATGTAAATGGTCATTACATAAGACTACACAAATCACACGCCCATATCAATTGCCTAGACATAAAACACTCGCCAACAACAATGGCCTTGACATGACACTACACAGACCACTCATCAATATCGATGCTCTTGATATTAGCGTTGACAAACTGCTGGACATAACAATGATCTTGTAATAAGCCTACGCAAAGCACTCACCATTAGCACAAACAGTGACATTAGCAGACAAAAACAAGCTAAGTAATATAAATGACATTGAAATAAGACTTCGTGAAGCATTCACCAAAAGCAAATGCATAGACATTGGCCTACGCAAACAACTCACATAAAGCAATAACATAAAATAAGCAAACCGCTCATCAATAGCAATGACAGTGACATTATATAATGCAAATCAAACCAAACACCAATAGCAATTGCCTTGACATTATCCTACACAAATAAATAACCATGATACATCGATAAGTGTACCTATCACCAGTAGAAAGTATCGTGAACTAGCCTTCGTCCACAACTCAATAATATCAATAACACTTACGTTAGTTTTGCTTAAAACATATCACAAGGACAAACACATTTATACAACTTATTAAGTTTACCATGACCTATCACATTCCTTGTTAAGTGAGGGTAATGTGTTACATCAGTGTTACATATCCATTCATGCAGAGGTCAAGATAAGATGCGTTTTTGCTTAACATACGCATAAAAAAGAAAAGAAAATACGCATGACTTAAAATTGTGTTGAGTAAAAAAACTCCTGGCTAAATTTGGATAACGCATCGTGTGCAATTTCAATGCGTATTAGCCGTTTATACATGCATATAAGTTCATGTAAACTTGACTGGTTCCCGTAATTGAGTCTACACCGGTAAAAACGTAGTGACATCACCAACTATGTACAGAATGTGGTTCCCGACCTTATTTACTCCTCAGTCAGAACAGTATCATTTCATTTTGGCCCTCGATAAAGGCCGATGTTGACACAAGGGGCTCTCCGCTGCATTGTTGAGAATCGATATACGCTAATGGTGCAAACATTTGACATCACATTCAATTAAACCCGAATCGCCCAACTTCAAGCATATATTTTTTGCTCTTGTTCATCTCTTGTGGTGCACTACGATAAAACCTTTTTCCTTCAAGCACTTTTTAAATGGCAGCCGATATACACATATATAATAAACAAGTTGTACGGATACCACCCGCTAACCATTCAGATAACGTGACTAAGCACATGTTTAAACAGTTAGATACATAAATCCGGTTTGCAATCAATAAATCCACTTGAATCATAATTTAATGCGAAAACTTGCTGCTTGCTTGCTTTTTTTCATATGACCGTCACGTCGACGATCTGTGCCGTCCTGACCGGCAGTCTCTGTCCCGAAAGCGCTTTTCTGTTTTTGACGTGTGCCGCAGCGTCTGCATGTGTCTGTGTTTTATTGTCATGTAAATATAACAAAAATAAATGGCGTGCCAGCTATAAATGGTCGATCTCCATTAAGTCGACATCGTCATTAGTAACAACAGAAAAAATGTACGCCCTATTATTAACAATATATTAAATAAAACAAAAAAGTGATTGCTTTATTATGTTCAAGACTGCTTGTAATAGCAAGTTAACAATACATGTACAGTTTATTATTAATTCTGATTTTTTGAACATAAATACTCCTTAAAATTATCGGATTTTGATTTTTACTCATGAATTAAAAAATTCATGAGTGAAATACCCCTCGGCTGAACAAATAACCTGGGGCTCTGCATGCATGCATAATCGTGATAACACGATGTGAAGGAAAACGGACGCCATACACTCAATGACCTCGCAGGAATGAAACACATGTTTGTCTCATTACTACTCCCTATGAATAACACTTACTAAAACAATGACTTTGATATAAGCCTACCACCAATACAATTTCTTGTCCCATAACCTCTAGAATACACCTTACCAAAAGCAGGGACATGCATATAAGTCTACGCTAATTACTTATATTATTGACCTTGATGTTACCAATGCGATCCACGCACCGATAGCCATGATCTTGATCCACATTATATGTAAAACAATGCCTTGAGTTTACCAAATACTACTCACCATTGCAATGGCCTTACTATTAGCCTACAATATCCCCTGGTATAAGCCTAGGTGAATCACTTAACATTAGCCTAACTAGATCGCTTACCGTGACGATGACATTTGTCAACGTAGACCACTCACCAATAGCAATGACTTTGACATTAGGCTGGTTCTTTAGCAAGTCCGCCTCAGTAGCAGTTCGCGTTGGGTAGGTAGACTGTCCGTCGGTAAGAAGAATAACCAGGTCCCTAGCGTTTGGGCGAGCTCCTAATGCGTATCGTAGAAAGACGCAATATCAAATCATGCAGTTATATAAAGTTCATCGAATGCGATATAAATTATTGCTGAACAATATCATTCCTGAATACAGGTATGTCACAAAAATGTCACGTAGTTTAGTTTTCTACACGATAACGAACGTCTGCATGTAATTGGAATAATGAGTAGCATTCGAATATTGTTGGATTTTAATTTAAACGATCTACCAAACAGAGTACAATTACTACGTTAATTAAGAAGTGCGAATACATCTGCAAACACCTGTTAAGAAGTATGTGTACATCTACTGCAGTTTAAATTTATATCTGGATCAATGGTCGTAAAGTAATAAAAGCCCGGTAAAACAGTTTTTTCTTATGTGCATGAAAATGGTATACGTGAATTCTTATCACAATTAAGGAAAAATATATTTTGCAAAAAAGTGAGTACGCAATAGTCACACAGCACTTATATTTCACAGATATAAATAACGATTGTGGCTGCTGCTAAGAGCCGCCCAACAACCTGTGGTGCGAATGAAATACTGTTAAAAGATTCTAAAAGCAAATGCACAACAACTTAGTGATTTCGATCTTTGAAATCAAGTTAACGTTTATCAGATCAATACAATAACTTTTCAATTTTCATTCAGACTTTGAAAAAATATAGAAAGCTTTCGTCTGATCAATTGAGTAACTGACCAGCTTTCAGTCAGACTTTGTAAAATAGAAAAAAAAAACATTTTCCATACAAAATATGGAGTATTTAACCATCTTCCCGACCCTTGAAAGGTAGACATTTTTAAGAGAGCAAATGAGTAACTATCCACTTTTCATGCATTTCCTTTGACATACATGTAAAAAAAAGCATGTACAGGATCTATAGAGTTCTTTAAAATAAAGAAAGACTTATCCAGAATGATATAGCTTTAAGTCCAAGTCCGCTTTGCAATAAAGGAAGCGTTATCCGGGGCAGTAATTGAGAAACGCATTTTATATCTTTCAGAAACACTTGAACTGTAAAGTCGGCAGAAACTGTCATGATTTGACCTCTAGGAAACTTTGACCAAACTAAGCTGATTGCAACTATCGTTATGCCTTCGAAGAAGCGGGTTTATATTGCTTTGCAATTGGATTTTTTGTTTCTACTTTGGAGAACAGGAAGGCGCCTATTGATTTGAATGTCAAAGGTGAGAGTCTCATGGGCTCCTCAATAGAAAATTTGTTTCTTTTTCTTTGATATATGATCATGCAAATTTATATAGCTTCTGTGGAAGAAAGACACAAAACGCCTATTGTGTGTTAGGGCACGAAGTCAAAGGTAAATATGATATATAAGGCTTACAGTTTGAACATTTGAGACAAAGAAACTTGCGGAAATCCGTAATAGAACATTGTAAATGTATGTGTTCATTTTGTTATAAAATCATATTGTTAAAACTTAATTCAGTGTTTGAGTTACTTCCCCTAATGTAGCATTTCTCACAAAGGTATGGAAATTCCCTTGTAAAAGTATAAATGCCTTTCATATATGTTTCATGCTAAGCTGTTGGGTGAAACCATTGTCTATTACTGGTAAACATAGTTATTTACCCAATAACACAAATGTAATGGTTCATTGCTTTAGGCATTCGTCTGCCAGGTTTTATGAGATTAATCCCGTTGTAAACACGCATGATGGAAGTGTCACCAGATAAGCGCAACAGGGCGGAATTCAGGTAAAATAGCATGAAAAATAAACTGTCCGAAAATTAAGAGTCAATAATCATGGACTTAAACCCGTATGTCCGAAAATTAAGAGTCACGAACAATAATTATTTTGGCAAAAAACAGTGGTGTCAGAAATTTTAGAGTGTCCCTAATCTTAGAGTAATGACAGTATTAATAATAATCTGTTGATATATGTTTCTTGTCTACAACACTAATTTAAGCATTTTAAAATACTCGGTCAAGGTCACATGAGCTGTTATTAAATTAATAAAAAAAATCGTTTTGGGCGCAATTTTTGATAACTCTTTGGTCAAATTCAATGTCACACGAGCTAGTATCGATAAACTAATTTCTTTAGGACAAATAAAGATCTCTTTGACGTACGATCATCTAAATTGCTATGCTGGTTACGTCACAAGTTAAACTTTTTTACTTGATTGTACGTTTTAAGCCGAGTTCTAGTGACTATTTCCCAACGAGTCAAATTGCAATGTAGAAATAACACTAAGAGGTTAAGTATAATTGTATAAACCCATTTTCTCCTTTTAAAGGGTAACATCGCATTTTTCGTTCTACGAAAGTAAGCCCTGTATCATATTATCAGCATAATTACTAGACAATTGTTTGATTGTATCTTTGGAAACATAAGATTACACGGATAGTATGTTGTAAGGAAATAATACCGTATGTTATTTGGAATTTTAGTATTTCTTATCTTACATGTATTTACATATATAGGAAAACCACTCCACCTGGGCTCGAACGATTGATCTCTGAATAAAAAAGTTATCGCTTTATCAAGACGGCCGTCCATACTGTTGCTGAACGTAAGGCATTTAATGCTATATATAAGCACTTAATGTATTGTCACAACAACACAAGAATCACTCAAACATTTGTCAATCGTTTCGCGTGAGAATAACTGCTCTAGGTTAAACATGTTTCACAACGATATATATATTTATCAAACTAGTGAAATATGTAACATGCATACTACTTGCGTTAGCCAATGACATTGATTTTCTTTCCGACCTTTAGACGCCAGGAAGCTCTGATTGCGGGCCATAAACAGCGCCTTGTCCGTGAAAGTGGCGCCGGAATTGAACGCGATGCGAGCGATGGCGTTTAGAAGGTCCACCTGGTTGTTGTAGCGGTTCAGCGGGAACTGTTCGTGCGCGCTGCTACTGAACACGATCACGCTGACCTTTGTGCAAGAGAAATGAACGCACTTATTGGGCGCTTTATGTAAACGAACACTCATGACATTTCGTTTCGTGTATGGTAGTATGCGCTCTGTGCAAACACACAGTGATGGACTTTCACGGTTTGCTATTGAAACTCTTCATTTGGTTTTGTTGAAACCTCATTTAGAAACCTTGCGCTGTATCGTCGAAACAGAATAGCTTCTCATTGTGCATTTTATTTCGTTCTCTGTGTTAAACCAGTATGTTTATGGAAAGTGAAAGATTGCCTGATATACACCCTTTTCAACCTTAGTTTTGAAATATAATAATTATATCTAATATGAAAGGAAAAACGTTGAATTTAGTGGCTTGTAGCCTCACCTGGACGTCATTCGGCCCGATGGTAAATTGATAGACGAAGTCCCTGACGAAGTCTACCTGCTTCTGGAAGTTCTCTGCCCCTTCGCTGGCAGATGAGTCCAGCAGGAAGACGATATCGGCCGGCTGATGGCCGCAGTCTATTTGAATTGAAGGCAGTGAATTGATTTGATATTATTTTTAAAATCTATGCATTTCCTAGCTTATAATTGCATAATGCAGTAGCGTGAAACATCGTCCCTAATGTGTGTTAAATAAATAGAAATGAAATTAAAAGTTGCGATATATAGTTGCTCTCTATTTATACTGGCAGTTCATATTAGCTTTAACAATTAACTATAGTTAATCTAGTCCGAAATGAATGTTGAAAATTGAATTGTGAGAAATGCAATATCTTGCTGTAACAATACATATTATAGATATATTTGGTTTGTTCATGCCTGGGTCCTACTAATAACATGTAAGTGAATTGTGCTGGTATCATAACAATTCATAGAATATACCTGTGCTTGCCACTGGCTTCGGTTTAGGAGCTGAAAAATAACATAGATTTCCAATTACTCATACATGCAATATCCGCGACAGCTTCAGGAAGCATCGTTGAAAAATAATGAATCGAGAAATGATGTTCAATTCGCGGAAACGCAACTTTTGAAGTTCTAAACATAAGCAATAACATAGTTGTATGAACAATTATGAGGAGTAACTTATTAGACCCTGCAACATCGCGTAGTTTCTTCCGAACATTTTGGTTCAGTGACCAAGATACATTCGCATAGAGATCAAGATGCAATCGAACACGTTTCAGTCAGCTAGATTCTCAGACATTAAATCCTCACGATAGCCAACGATTTTGCAGTAACTTACCCCCGCAAGCCTGATCTTTGATTTCCGTCTGCAGTGTGTGCAGGATGGAGAAGCTGCCTATTGTAAACACGTGACTTCTGTCCGTGGCCATAGCGTTCAGTTCGAACTGACTCACACCAGCGCCGATCCCGATAGCGATAACCTGCGCTTTATTCGTGTTCTACCAAAGACATATAGGCACATAGTGAACATTTGATGGAAATAATTCACCCGTTTAAGTGAAAACGATTTACCCGTTTAATACACAATATTAGATAAATTGTTCGGTCAACAAGCACACATTCAGCATAGTTTGCAGATAATCAATACTAAATACTAATAAATGTATATGTACTAGTAGCCGTTGATATGACTAAGTAACAACCTTTAATCTGATCGCTTCGGATATAGTGCCAGATGGATCATCAGAGTGTCCGTCAGTCAGTATAATGACAGTGTGTGAAGCGTTCACACGGGCGCCGTGGGTAGTTGTGAACTGGTAATAACTAACGTAGCGCAAAGCGGAGTTCAAGGCCCTAGTTCCGCCGCTGTACCTGACGGACTGAATGGCCGCAATTAAAGAATTCTTGTCGAAATACCTGGAGAGAAAGAAATATAGAAACGAGGGATGAGACTGCTGGTGGTAAGAGCTGAAAAAATCTACATTTTTGCAAAAGGACGAAACAGAAGACACGATTAGCAAAATCTACTAGGTCGAAATTAAAAACACATTCAGACTTCAACTTGATTTCATAATATTGACATTATCTGAAGTTTTTTATTTTTTGTTATAACATTTTATTTCTGAAAACAAAAAGTAATCAGTCATACAAGCAAACATGAAAATTCGGATTTTTTTGGTTCTATTAAATGTAACTGAAAACAATCGGTTTCAGAGTAGAATGTTTTGGAGAGAAGATAGAGATAGGTGGTCTCAATTCAGTTGAGTCTCTTAAAAGTATTATATTAAGAAGGGATTGGCGTGTTCATTTTCTAAGAATGTGCTCCACGTTTGCCATGAATGTTTGTGTTTTATTATATTGTCTTCTCGTTTTGTAGCCAATGGATTAAGAAGCGCATATATTGTCAAAATAACGTGGCGATGCTTTAGCATTTACATTTAAAGATAAAGAATTTGGCTAAAAGAATGATGAAACTAATTGCGTTATTATTTCGCTGTGTGCAACCAGGAGTGTTGAACATTAGTTTTGAAGAAGCGGTACATGCCGAACAGAAATTGCTAATGTTCGACTCTACAAGTTGACACTTAAACAGATATGAATTATATGGTATAGTGTGTTTGATGTATTTATGACGGAAGGTTCTGAGTTTTGTATCTACAGTGATTTGTTGGACTTGACAGAAAGGTTTGGTGCTGTCGACAAACAGTGTGTGTTTGTGTTAATTAGTTATTTTCACTTTGTTACACATGTTATTTGTTAAGGTTTATAAGCGTTAAGCGTTAAGAAGACGTTTGCACTCTATTTTGCATATTTTAGTTGTACCTGTTGTGTGATCAACAAATTATCCTGGTGTTGTATATGATAACTGTCCGAGTGAAAGAGATTGTTTCCATTGTACTGGGATTATTTTTACGAATGAATTTAAGATTTAAAAAAATTCTTTGTGTTCATACCATATAATGTATGGAGTTTCTCAAATGATTAAAATGTGTTATTTGAAAAGCTGTGAATAGTCTCTTCAAATCGTAAACCTCTCATATGGCATCCAAAATGCCTTTTACTATAACTTCTTCATTTCTACACCGATTCACTTCTAATTCATACTGAACTTCTCTTATGACAATACGGTCAATCTCAACTATGCATGGCCCCATTACCAACCCTGGGGCGCCCCACCCACATAGACCACGCCCACATTTTTTTTTGTTTTAACATAACTTCTTCATTTATTCACCAATTGACTTCAAATTAATACTGAACATCTCTTATGACAACACAGTTTATCTCGACCATCCATGCCCACATTAAACACCCCGGGGCCCCACCAAGATATGCCTTTCCCATCCAAAATTTCCTTTTAATATAACATCTATGCGGCGTGGGGATAAGCGTCGGCCTCTGCCGCGCAATCTCTAGTTTAGAGCTGTTATCAATCAGAGAAATTCCATTTTCTCCAAGCGTTAAGGGAATTTTAAATTGATTGAGTTTTATTAATAATATTACATGACAAAGTTTCAATTGCATTATTACAGAACGGTATACCTTATGATGTCGCTTTGGTTGAGTTACAATTATTTTCTTTTTCTTTTTGCAAAATTAAATACAAGTATCCTTTTAAGATCCTAACGCAAAAAGGTACATTTTGTAAGACCGAGTATTCGCTCATAATTATCCAACGTTTGTGTTTCAAAAAGTGTGTGTTTTGTTTCTATACTTTCCAATTTAATATCACTTATGTTTTGATCATTGTGTATTGCGATTGATAAAATCAAAATGCAAATTATTAATAGATAATGTGATAATGGACAGCCTTGTCGAACACCTCCTTTAATTTGGAACAGTTTTGAGAAGCAGCAATTTGTAGTAATACTCGATTTGGCATTTAAATATAACAATGTTACCCATTTGATAATTTAATCGCTTAAGCTTAAGTGACAAAGACATTTGAATATAAAGGCCATGTTTAAGTTGTCGAATGATTTATTGAAATCCGAAAAGAAATTTAGACCTGTGTTATTTTTTTCATTTACTAACTGTATTACTTCTATTAATAATCCAACATTTTCTCTTATATATCGACCTTTCATGAAACCAATATGCGCATTTCTTTTTATGTTGTTTATATGCTTGTCATGTTCTTTCTAACTGTTTTAATGCGATTTTATAGTCAACATTAAGTAGCGAAACTGCTCGTTTCATTATTTTTGTTTGTTAAAGTGCGTTGTCTCTGTACATCTGTTAGGCAATTATTATCAAGAGAGACGTTTTCAGAATAGAGAAGAAAGGGTTTTATGTCGTTCTAAAAAATCTTATAACATTCTTCCAACAAAGCATCTGACCTCGGAATTTTGTTAGTGCTTATTTACTTTAGGGCAATCGTAAATTCGTATTCTGATAATTGTACGATAAAATTGTTTGGATTATCATTATCAATTGTATTCATTTTTGAAAAGCAAGGATATTCTTAAACATCGATTGTGTTATCTGCTCTATTCCAGTTGTCGTAGTAACCTGGGTTTGGGTTGTTTACATGGTGGTGTAATGAAGACAGTGGTTGAACGTTTCAGGATCTGATACTAAGCTACATTTCTTGGTCATAGTGTTTTATGGAACAGTGCGATTTAAAAAGGTTTCATGACATTTGATGGGTTTTGTTGAATAAATGTTAAATATACGCATTAAGGTAGAACTCGTTGTGGGCTGTTGATCCGAAGGTGACAAGACCGATTTGGACGTCGCTGGGGCCGATGTCGAACTGATTGACGAAGTTGGTCACAAAGTCTAGCTGCTTCTGGAAGTTTACTGCCCCTTCACTGTCAAGGACAAACACAATCTCAGCAGGCTTGTCGCCGCACGGGGAGGGCGTCATACCTGCGACGATAAGGGTTCTTATTTACTTAGTTTCTTAGTTAAACCATACTTCAAATAACGAAATTTCAGGGCTAAGGTTTTCAAAGCTCAAAGTGAAACGCTGTATTTTTTGTGTACCGTAAAAGAATCAGATCACGCGTTTTTTTTGAAATCCAAGCAGTTGTACGCATACAGGACAGGAAAATGGTATACATTTGAGCGATGACTAATATGTAAAACATTTTCTGCGAGAATATGTTTTATTATCCCACGCCAAAGGCGGAAGGGTATAAAAAGTGTTGTTGTCCGTCCGTCAGTCCGTCCCGTCCGTCTGTCAAAAACCTGTTCAGGGCTATACCTCAGAAACTATATAAGATATCATAATGAAACTTCATGGGTGTATAGATATTAATGAATAGAAATGCCATGCTCAAAAACTATGACCCTTCACTTTCTTAAATAAGAGTTATTGCCCTTTGTTGTGTTTGTATGATGCAACTTTTCAGGTCTATATCTCAGATATGATACAGGATTTTAATATGAAACTTTATAGAAGTGTAGAAATCAATGGGCAGAAGTGCCATGCCAAAGAACCATAACCCAACACTTTCTTAAATAAGAGTTATTGCCATTTGTTGTTTGTGTATGATGTAACTTTTCCGGGCTATATCTCAGATACACCACAAGATTTCAACATGAAACTTCATGGTGGAATAGATACATGTATAAATGAGGAGAATTGCAATGCATAAAAACAATTACCCTACCCTTAATTATTTTTTAGGATTATACAATATATCAAGGGATTTGCATCCATCCATAAACACAATTTATTTGGCGGGGGATATCAATTCAAAGTATTTGCATGTTCATGAAAGATGTAGGGGATTTAATTAAATTTATGAATAATAAATAAGAAATGTACATCCAACCGTGTGATATTTACGAAAAACGCGATTACCAGTCACACTATATTTCGATGAAGAAACTTTACAAAATCCTTTAGACACTTAATGCTTCCTTTCCCTCATTTTAAATCTGTAAATAATGTAAGATGCTGAACAAATATGAAATTGAAATAACATGAATTCTAATAGAAAATGTTGATCTTAAATTATTCATCTGATAAGATCTATATAGTATAGCTGGAAGCAAAGATATTTCACAGTGGCTTTGTGAATGATGGTCGCGATTGTATGAGGTTGTATTGACTGCGACATGTGCTGACGATTTCTCGAAAGAAAACGATGAGGAGCTCAACACTGATATATCGTGCTTTCGCGCGCAACCATATCAGTAGGTAACTTATTGTTTAAATGTTGTAATAAAAGTGATAAATCTTTTCGTGTTACAACCTACAAGATGGTTCTATTGTAGTATATGTTTCTTCAAATGGTGCATGGTGGTATGGAATATGGTTCCATTACATAGTTTACAGAATTACATACAATTCTGACAGAAACAAAAACAATGACCAGACTGTCCTGCTTATAACCTAAATTTACTCACACGCAAGCCTTTCTATTTCACGGCTGATCGTATTTAGAGAATTGAAGTCGGCAACGCTGAGAACGTGGCTCCTGTCGCTGGCAATGTGCTGCAACTCTATCGTGGACAAGGATGAGCCGATACCCACCGCAATTACCTGAGAGAATAACCGCACTTCTCAGACGCATGTTGTAATAAACGACATATAACATCAACAAACCAACAAAATTAAAAAATACAAAAACAATCGTCAACCACACAAAAAATAACAACACAGCTTAACAAAAGATAAAATACAAACAAAATTGAATAAAGCCACATAAATGTTTATGTCTAGTGGTAACACATAGCACAATATCATTTCATCATATTTTTTTTCGCAGATTCGAACGATAGTTACACACTACCCCGACTAATTTGTCTTTGAAGAGACGTTCAATGTACTATCTGGTACTTCAAGAAGTGAGATCGCATTTTAAACAAGGCTTTCGTTGTAAAATGTCCCACTCCATGTTCCTTGTGCAAGTTTAATTTAGCTTAAATATTCCAACAAACGTGTGACTTTGATCAAAAGTTAACATATATGGCCGTTGAAAAAATGTCCAGTGTGTAATAATAAAAATTCGCACACATGCAAGCGTATTTTATATTCCGCGCACAATAAAAACACCCGGTCCTGTGAAGCTGTAGTGTGGCCTGTTTGATAGTGTACCTCTTGTGTAACATTGGCCTTTGAGCAAGGGACACTTCCGTTTGATGCGACTCGCCGTATCCATCTGATGAGCATCTGTTGTATGTTATTACACAAATTCCAAAGGGAACGATTACTCATAAGTGGGAGAATATAGGATGAAAGCACGGGTTTTTGTTTTGACGACTTTGGGACGTTAACGCAAATACACCGAAACGCCATGGAAGCATTTGACAATTACATCGAACTGATTGCAACTGTGCTCTACCAAACGTTCTCAAGAAAGCAGCGGTCACCTTTATCCCTCCATATTGCAGAGACTGCGCCGCTGTAGTCGTGGCGGTGGGCGAGTTAGACTGACCGTCAGTGAGAACGACAACTAGCTTGGTAACAGCGCCTCCACGCCCACCATTCTGCGGTTGGAAGCTGTTATGTAATGTATAAAATAAGGTAAAGAGTACCAAACAGTGCTCGGTGGTTTTTGTGGGACGGCTGATAAAGGTAATGATTGAGTAAACAAAGTCGTATGCTACCAGGAGAGAAGCAGTGGGTATGGTAAAGAATCGGTATGGTAATACAAGTGCTAGTGTAGTGGTAGAGGTAATTAATACAAATAACACATGTTACCTTTTTGTGCGGGTGAAGTCGAGTGCCTCGGCGGTGTTGGTAGTTCCGCCCTGGTACGAGATGTTGTGGATCGCCCTTTGCAGTGACGCCTTGTCCGAGTACTGGTTGAGGAAAAACTGGTTATACGCATGCGTGCCGAACGTCACCACGCTTACTTGGGTGCCGTTGGGACCGATGCTGAAACTGATGAAAATAAAAGCTCTAAATTATAAAAATGCGTACATGAGTTTAACACTGGCTTTAAGACAAACTGTTTGAAAACTAAATTCATCTACTATAGCTGAAGGCAAAGCATAATAATTCGACCACTGGAAGCCAACATGTCCTATCAGACGTTGTGCAAATAACACTAACTAATTTGTTTGGCTCTATAGTTACGCATTGTGGCATACATACTCATACTTTTTGCATCTATAAGAAACATACTTGAATTTCAGTAGCAAAAAAGACGACCTTTGTTATATTTTTTCTTTGCTTCCATTGTCCACGCGGATTTGATCACATCTACGTTTTCATCGGGAATTCTCACTTAAGGGTGTCAAATAATAGAATGCAAAACTTGAACTCTTATTTCTTCCAAACTTTTGACACATAGCCTACGTTTACGATCACCTACACATGCACTATAATGACCTTTACACGTTTAAGAGGAAACGAGTCCGCTCACTTTCGGCACGTGCGGACGGACAAATATTTTAAATGCTAAGGTAATGGTTAATGTTTTCCACTTTGCAAGGGTATAACCAAAACCGAATAATTACCTACGAGTTGGTGAGGTTGCTTACGAACTGGAGCTGCATGTCAAAGTTCGGTTTGCCCTCACTGCTCGAGGAGTCGAGAACGAACACGATGTCGACGAGCTTGGACTCGCAACTCGTCTGATCTGATCAGCGAATATGGGGTTACTTAAGGCGATGGTTATGAACATGATTGCGATGACTGTTAAGGGAATAGGACAGAGTGGAAAATAAAGACATGATGCTGCTGATGATAATCATGATGAAGACGACGATGGCAGCTTTTATTATTAGTATTGTTATTTGTGTTATTATTGTTATTATTATTATTATTATTATTATTATGATTATGATTATTATTATTATTATTATTATTATTATTATTATTATTATTATTATTATTATTATTATTATTATTATTATTATTATTATTATTGTTGTTGATGTTGTTGTTGTTGTTGTTGTTGTTGTTGTTGTTGTTGTTGTTGTTATTATTATTATTATTATTATTAGAGGAAAGGGCGAAAAAAACTGATGAGGACAATGAGGAGAAGGAGTGAATGAGTGATAATAATAATATGAAAAATAAATTTATCTACTTCGAAGTGATTAAACTTTTTCGGCAACTTCATTTGATACTTACCAATATTCTCCAAACCACCTTAAAAACATGAAGCAACATTTATGAATTATAATTATAATTATTAGCAATACAAATATTAAAAATAATTTGAACGAAGATCTTATGGATTTTCAAACAGCTTAAGTTATATAATTTATGAGACACTGCTTACAGAAACCGGTATATGAAAAGGTCCATCATTCGATAATAATTTTGCTTAAATTTTACAAATAAAATAGGTAACCATACATTCATATCCGGAACTTATCACAGTTAAAACAAGTAACAAATGCTACATATAAAACATACTAGGATACTAGATCTGCGAAAGTCAAAAGGCCAACGTACATGCAGCAGACTGAATTTCCATTTCGATTGACTGCAAGAAGTCGAACGAGGGCACGGTGAACACATGCTGAGCATCGGAGCCGATCTGATACAGCTCTGTCTTTACCACATCACTGCCGATTCCAATGACGATCGTCTGGAAAATATATACCATTGCAGAAGATTTATTGATACATCAAGAATAGCGCTAGCAAAAGCTTTTCTATTTACATACCAATACGCAATGGTTTGATTAGTCATCGAAATACTCATAGCAAAAGATTTTCTAGATATTAGTCTAAATTGGTTTCAATTTTACTGTCAAACAAAAGTAGTTTACATTAGCTGTTCTCTTTGGTGTTTCATCAGTCACGACGTCTTTCCGAGGATGATTTATTTATGGTACGCCATAGTTTTCATGGGTACCGCAAAAAACACACAGCAAAAGCAAACATTACATCCAAACGATACAAATATCGATCATATACATTCACGTATTACATATACATTTTTATCCCAAAAGAGACTTATAGCAAACAGGGTCCACCCGGAAATATCAGTGCATATTTGTTCAGTTGGTTCCAACATACCAGTACCAAAAAAAGTAAATTCCAGTCAGAATAGTTTCTTTTGTACTGGTACATATACTAAATGAAACATGAATCATTTGAAAATACCTGTACCAATCGGTACACTTATTTGAACTGTTGAACTTGTGACGTCGTCGCCGTAGTTGCATTAATGTATATCATATGTCAAAGTGTAGCATATGTCATTTAATACACTATTACGTCAAACCATCAAGTCGAGAATACTAATTATTATCTCGCGACCTGCGGATGTGATTTTTTAACCTGTCTTGAATAGCATGTGCAGCTCGGATTTAGCTTCTTGTGAATTGACAAGCGTAAACGCGCTTAATGTTATTGTAAACAGATGTTCGAGCAGCACTGCCTTGGAATTATAGTATAAAAAGCAAGCCACATTTGAAAATTCAGTTCAGGTGAGCCCTTAAGTTCAGATCAGACGTTTAGCTAGAGAGTGCAGCGAAGACTTCCGTGTGCGAGTCCCGCCTATTACAGTTTAGTTCAGTTCAGCCAAGAAGTTCATCACAAATTCGGAGAGCAGAAAAGTTCGGAGTTGTTTCTTACAGTCACTGTGCCTTCTTAATGGGGGTGTTGCCCTTATCGTTTGCCTGGCAAAATGAAAATTTCCACGAGTCGCGCGTCATCTTTTTAAAAATAATTTCTCTACATGCTCAGCATGTCGAAGTTGGTGTGGACAGGTCGTTTTGACGTGTACACCACAATTATGACCATACATTACTATGTGCTGCTAAGTCGAACTTATAGCCAAGTTCGTGTAACAATTTACTATTGAAAGTGCTATGATAACTGTATATAAATAATGTAATTACCATGTTGAAACGGACCGTGCAATAGGGCATCAATGATTAAGCGTAATTCACAGATTTTAAGATACAAACGCTTTGCCTAATGGTTATACCTTTATATTGCTAAAGTGTAGAAAGCGGGCCTCCTGTGCTGTACCTATTGGATTTGCGGACTGACCGTCCGTTAGGACAACGAGGATCTTGGAGACGCCTGCTCGACCTCCATTTATGGCATTGAAACTGTTTTCCCGTACGTACTTAAGCGCCATGTCCGTATTTGTGCCACCTTCAGATTAATCATTTGGGTAATCGTGGTAATCATTAAGGTTGTATTTCAACAACTTTAAGAAAATCTTGGTTAAAACGGTTTACAATAAAACGGTGTTCAATGTGATGAGAATTAATTCATCAATGTATCATTGTCACACCACCGTTTTTGCATATAAACATTTATAAATGCTGCTATATTATATTTTGAAACAATAACAATCAATAGTTACTTGTGTCAATTTATAAATAAGCGGTGTTGCGGCTGTTTTGGGTAATGTTTACCACATAACATATATTAAAACAAAACACTTTAAATTGTACATACAAATACTATGTGAAAATGAAATCAAATTACGCAACATGCTCTTTGGCATTGAAGCTGTTAGATTTCTACTTGTGTCAAATTTGTGTTTCTTTTGCATGTATTATTATAACATCATACTTTCATCGCTCAATAATAAGTATTTGCACGGATCTATGAAGAAGTGTTTAAATCTATCAAATGGGTACATGTATATTTCATTTCTAAGTTAAAACCTATATCTTCCTTAAAATTAAGTTGCTTATAATTTTTGAATCTTAAAATGAAAAAGGTCTCACACCTATGAAAACAAAGTTCAAAGTCATTGAATCAGCATGTTTACTTTATATATTCTCTAAAAGAGCACAAACGATATTGTGCAATTATAATGCTGTAAGCGCATCGCTGAAGAACGCACATATAGCGCACAAGAAGCGCCCACAAAACGTATAAAGGCGCACAGTTGAATTAAAGAGTTCTAAAGGATGTAACTGTATTGATTAATAAACAAAGTTTCAAAGTTTATTGGCAATTCGGCATGCTGCCTTTGACAAAATACATATACACAAAAGACAGATGGTCAATAGAAATCATACCAAAATACGTATTTACAGATGGACAGATATGAAACTCAATAAACGGTTGCATAATAAAAAAATAATCGTTATTAATTTATAGAACAGGTTTGTTAGTAAAAATGCAATTATAAAGCAGCTAGACGATTTATATTATCGCACCTTAGTTTGAAACCTAAGATGAATGCCCCAGACTTCAAAACCATATTGTATGACTTGTATTACTTATAAATCTAAAAGAGCTAGTTTGGTTTTGACATCTTATTTGACACGGCTAAACACAGAAACATGGTGATAATTTGCTTAAAGTTCATTAAATACATTCATAGTATTAGACATATTTCCAGTGTAAAGGAATGTTATACCCAGGTAAAAACAAAAACACAAAACTATTGACAATGGCAATACAACCTTAATTTATTGACCATATGTAGTTGCTTGACCATATGTAGTTGCATGTGCTTTTTGTGTAAACTATACATAGTTTTGTTTTATTTACATTCATTTTCAGACCCAATTCAGAGTAGTTAATGTATTTATCGTATATATCGTTAAGTTATGTATGTATGCTTACTGTGTAATTAATAAATAATATAGTATCATCAGCAAATAACAGAATAAAAACAAAAAGCAAATGCAAATTTTCATTTGTAAAAGTTTGAAGACGTATACAATATTTAATATCATTTATAAACAAAATACACAATAGCGGTGACAGGTGCTCCCCTTGTTTAACACCAAGACAGACATCAAAGAAGTCTAAATATGACATATTCTGAGTGTTTTTATACATGACAAAACATTTGCTTATATAATTTGTATCATTGTTATTATTGTGCAACTGAGACATGATGCGATCATGTTTATCCATAATGCTTCTTTGATAACTGTTTAGAATGTCTTTTCATTATTAATTAAAGCTAAATACATGTACATGTATAACTTATGTGTCTGCGAAAACATTTTGAATGACGCTTGATAAAAATACAATCGGTTGTGCTCCGTTTGATTCTTAAACAGAATTTAAGTTGATTAAATATATATATTTATCCTCAGTCCAGAAGTTGATTATGTTTCGTAGACATAATGACACTATTTAAAAAAACATGTTTAAGGGTAATTAATGCCCTCGTGGTTGAATGCATACGCCTCAGACCTCAAAATCATTTTTATTGACCCACACAAGCATGCTTGAGCAAAAATAATTTCTAAACTAAATCATCATGAAATAGTATTAGTATTATGCTAAATTTTTCGAACATGCCATGTAAAGTACAAAATCGTATTTTTAATCGATGCGAATAGACACTATTTCATCGCTACGCACAACGCCGATATGCACCTTGAAAAACCCACACTAATTACGTAGGCATGTATGCTATCTCTTTCCCCGATTTGCATATCAATATCAAAACAAGAAATTTCTAGTTTTGTTAACGAAATCAAACGACGAGATGTCGACTCAGGATTGTAATTAACTGTTTCTGAAAACTATAAATTCTGCAATAAGTGTGAACTAATACATAAACGTAGGTATAAAGATACGATGACCTTACCCGACTTGTAGACTACGCCGTCTATAGCGTGCAGTAGGCTGGCTTTGTCGTGATATTGGTTCAGATCGAACCCAAGCGTTGGAATGGTGGCAAATGTTACCACACCCACCTGTACTTTATCTGGACCTGCCGTGAAAATAAACATCAATATTTGAAACTGCATTACAAATTAGACTTATCCTGAATGTTCCTTGATTTTGAGGAAAACACAACACTTATTCGTAAGTTTAACAAACGCAGACTTAATGTATGTACCAGTGGTAGTTTCATTTAAATAAATATAAATGGGTTGATGTGTGCTTTTGAAATATTTCAAATTGATCAGCTTGGTTTGTAATTGCAGATTAAAGGATTAAAAAACAAAGCCAGCATAAGGTTGTCGATTACATACGAAACGCACAACAAAGGGAAGAAATATTAGATAATTGACGATAAAGGACGTTTATTTTTTGTGATGGAAGGTTTTCAGTAAAATGTGATCAATTTTTCTGGCTAATGTCGAAGATTCTTTCCTCCGCAATTCATTGCTACCTCATATGCACATACATTTACAAGGACGAACATGTGATTTACTATGTTATAGGAGGCTCCATGAATCGAACGCCCAACTGATATTGGTAAAAACAAGCGTGGATATGTAGAGGTTGTTTTTAACTTATTTTTGCAATACAACTGCCGACAAGAACACTGGTTCACTTCAGGCACTTTAAAATATACACGAATGCGTGCACTATACATGCGTAATAGATCTTATATTGTATGCCTTCTTTTGTTTTGTTTCCTATCCGAGTGTCACATTTGCAAACGAATTATACATCGAATAAGTTTTTTTTTTTTATTTTAACAGATGTAAACAATCAATTGTATACATATTCTAGGTCAAACTTTTGTCAATAACGTAATAAAACCACTGATTAACTATGCCAGTGGAATGTAAACATAAGCTAGAATTATTGGCCTCACCAATGTCGTAGTTATTTGTGAAGTTCCTCACGAATTGCAGCTGTTCCTGGAAGTAAGAAAGGCCCACGCTGTATGATTCATCCAGAAGGAATACGATATCTGCCGTGTCGTGTCTGCAGTCTGTGACGGGCATAGTAGATATATATTGATTTAAGTGTAAGATCGTGTTATCGTATAATGATTTCATCTTTGCCTTATGGCCTTTTGTTTCAAAACGGGTTTATCGGTGATATAGTTAAACTTGGAACCATCATTAGTGAAATGATCGGGTAATAATTAACATTTATTTTCCACTCATTCACTACAGGACAAATGTATAGGTGTGGGAGCCATTTAACATAAAACGGGCCGTTTTACAATTCTGGGTGGTGAGAAATAACTTGCAAAACCTGAATTATTTAATGTTATATAATACTTTTTGTAAATTAATCCAGCTTTGGAAACACACTGTTGGTGCTTAATCAAAATGTGTCAGGTACACAATGTTTAATACAAAGTAAGCCTAATAACACATGATTGAAGAAAAACGTATTTGATACTTTGAGCATCAACGGCTGATTAGAATATAATGTAACGAATGTATAAAAGAATCAGAAACAATAAAACATAAAATATTTTGACAACGTTAAAATGAAGACATCCTTAAAGACTAAGATCGTGCGAATAAACGATTATTTTTCTTTACATAATATCCGTACCGGGTTTTGTAGTTGGCATTGGTGAAGTCGTTGATGTAGTGGTTGGTTTATGAGTGGTTGTTGTTGTGGTTGTGGTAGGTTGTCTAAGGGTAGTAGTTGTAGCTGTGGTGGTGGTCGGTTTCGGAGTCGTGGTAGTTGTTGTAGTCGGTCTTTGAGTAGTAGTGGTAGTTGTTGTCGTGGTTGGTTTCGGAGTACTGGTAGTTGTTGTCGTGGTTGGTTTCGGAGTAGTTGTAGTTGTCGTTGTAGTGGTTGGTTTTGGAGTTGTGGTAGTTGTAGGAGCGGGAGTTGTGTCGTGCCTGCAGTCTGTGACGTGCAAAGTGGATATGTATTTACTTCAGTTTAAGATCGTATTATCATTCATGGGCATATATAACATATTTTGACAGGTGGTGCAAACAAACTGGTATTTTGTAGTTTTTGAAATAATAGAGAGAGAGAGAGAGAGAGAGAGAGAGACAGAGAGAGACAGAGAGAGACAGAGAGAGACAGAGAGAGAGTATAACATGAAATAAAAGACGAGTTCAAAGAAATGGACACCATTTGCATTTAAGTGTTGTTTTACAATTCTAGGTTATGAGAAATACTTTGCTAAATCTGACTTGTTATATCATTTATAATCCTTTTTGTAAATGTTTCGCAAAATTTAAAGTTTGGCGACACTATGCTATTTGTCTAGAACACATGGTGTATAAATAATAAGATGCTGTTGTTTATTTAGCCAAACATGATTGAATTAAACATATTTGATAAGGCCTTATTACTTATGCATAAACAAGAAATGTCTTTAAAATAGACAAGCGATGTTAAAGTTAATACTAATGTCATTTTTTTACTTAATATACTACAGCTATTTTCAAAACTTAAAAATTGCCCATATTAATATAGCCTCTGCTATAGTTCAATCCATGCTAACTAAATTGCCTCAAACTTGTAGGATTTGTCTTGATGAATACTATTTCCGATAACTCCGCCAAGGACGGTCCCAAGCTCGAGCTGTCAAAAGAGGAAAAAGAACAACAGACATCACGGACCTGGGGGAAGGTGGACTTCCAGCTGAAGGACGTATGACGCCGGATGGTAAAAGGAAGTGTCAATTGGAAGCCGTCATGCCGAAAACAATCATCTTCACCAGGACCACAACCAACATCGGTACATGGAAAGTCTGAACCAGACCGGGAAGACAGCACAAGTGGCACAGTCCAAGGTGAGGCGCTAAAGGAGGAAGACAGCTTCACCTATCTCGGCAGCATTCTGTACATTCATGGAGAAACGGATGCAGACATCAGAATCCGAATCGTTAAAGCACGAGCAGCCTTCCATCAACTGAAGAAAATCTGGGAATCCATCGCAATAAGCATCACCACCAAGATTAGGCTCTTCAATATCATCGTGAAGCCAATACTCCTCTATGGGGCAGAGACCTGGATAGCCACTGTCACCACAACAAAGCAAATACAGGTCTCCATAAATATATACCGCAGGAAGATCTTCAAAACATGCTGGCCAGATAAGATCTTCGTCGCAAAATAATGGAGAAAAACCAAAACAGCAGCCCGTTGAAGAAGACGTCAGTCAGAGACGGTTGCGATGGATAGGCCACACCCTTCGCAAGCCTGCATCCAATACGACAAGGATATCTCTTACATGGAAACCCCAAGAGAAAAGGAAAAGAGGGCTGCCTAGAAACACATGGCGCCGCCACCTGGATGCAGATGCTAAGCCGATGGGCAAAACGTGGGAGAAGCTGGAAAGACTCGCCCAGAACCGAGACGCCTGGAGGAAGCTGGTTGGCAGCCTATGCTCCAGATGGGACCACAAGCGAAGATGAGATGACCACAAGCGAAGATGAGATGACCATTTCCGATATTGGTATCAGTTCTGACATTTGATGCCACATAGACGTAAACGATTGAGTGTACGCTGTAATTTCTAATGCATATAAATGGTCTTAATTAAAGTAGTCATATTACATTAGAAAACGGAAAGCGTAACAACACCAGCGATACTGATAATTATGATGATAATGATAATGACGACGAAGGTAGTGACAGTAGTTGTGCTGTTCTGATTTCGTCTACGTTTTAAGGGCTGCCCTCTACATGCGCTAGATGTCATATTGTCATTAGCGTTTGCGGTGGTATTGGAAAACAAACCCCTCGCCTGTCATGTGGATACTTTGATAACAGATGGCACTTCGATAACAAAGAACAACAAACGCCACGCTCAAGTTCTTTAGGTTGTTTTGCATTTATTTTCTTTTCATTGGGTTTTCAGACACGGAACATTGTTTGGTCGATTTATGGTACAGCAATCCGTATTGCGAAGAAAGAAATTCGCGGAAAAACGATTGCACTATAGTTTCTGATACTGGATTTTTATATTTACTATCTACAACGTTAATGGTCATACACACAAATGTTGAATATTCATTGAAATAACAATTAAGTCCGTTCATACAAATTCCAGAATATATTATTTTGTTCACCAACTGATTGCATAAGCAGGCACAATATATAGTAGAAAGTTGGTTTAAAAATGAGATCGACATTTCTCTTGATTTGTTTTATTTTGCATTTATTTGTTCAACGAGTATTTCAGAACACATTGCGTTTCCCAGCTAAACATTTGGCTACAAATGAAAACCTAAATCCGACCTGTTGTCGTTATTGTTGTTTGCATCGGCGTTGTCGTTGCAGTAGTTGCCGTGATGACTGAAACAGTCAGCAGTGTGGGTTCTCTCTCCTACAATAGTGCCGAATACCTATCAACGGTCACTGTCTCCGATGGTCGGCAAAACACTTCGTGAAGAACTCCAAACATTTCTCAACACTCATTAAAACAAACAGGTGGAGGAGGATGAAGTGTTAATATCGTATGACGTAAGTGCACTTTTTACCAGTGTCCCAGTAGATAGAGCCTTGGATATTATCCATAATAAACTACTCGGGGACCCGGAGCTGACCACTAGAACCACTATGTCTCCACAACAAGTCACAAGTTTGCTAGGACTGTGCCTTAATTGCACATATTTTGTGTTTGATGGTAATTTCTACCGACATATACATGGAGCCGCTATGGATTCTCCTGTCTCGCCGATAGTGTGCAACCTTTACATGGAGCATTTTACGGAACAGGCTCTCCGCACAGCCCCACACCAACCAGGCTGGTGGTTCCGCTACGTCGATGGCACCTACACAAAACAGAAGGTTGGACATGTCGAGGAGTTCACAGAGCATATCAACTCCATTGACCCTGACATAAAGTTCAAGATGGAAAAAGAAGAGAACGGCTCACTAGCTTTCCTTGACACCAATACAATCAGGAACCGGACGGCAGCTTACAATATTACAAATATATGCAATCAGCTGGCTGACGTCAGAACACATGCTTCACTTAGACAAATAGTTTTCACATAGATATAACAATAACAAGTATGTTGCATTTCGAGCATTGCTATAACTTGTTCGCTATTCTTTGAAAATGGCTTACAAATGTATGTACTAATTTGTTAAATGTTGACAATCATTTGCAGCTTTAAATATGTCGATAAATTATATAGGCAGATTCTCAACGCTTTGTATGTTTAGAAAGAAAACTGTTGTTTTCCAATTAATATTATACACGTCTATTGTTTCATCTTATCTGATAATTTAAACTTCCATGAACTGTTAGACTATTTGTTTAAACAAACAAATATCCGATTTGGAGATCTTTATATTACTCACGCGTTTCACAATTCATGCCAGTAAAGCCGGTCGGACACTGACATAAATATGTAGGAAGGTTTCCGCTGCCTATAAAGCAGGAACCACGCACACAGGGACTTGGGGAACACGGGTTGATTTCTAATTGAAATAACATTTAATTATATTTTGATTTTCGATAATTGACATTTTACATTTGACAAAAATGAATAAACACGAAGTTTTGAATCGTTCGATCGATTAAAGAGTGATATTATTGGCTCTTTCGATTTTAGTTTGATTCAAACATATAATACATTTATTTATTTTTCAGTCAGAAGAATATGTGTGTATCTTGTTTTATCATATTGCATCTGATTATTTTAATTACCAATGTACGTGTGTTCTTTTTGTTTCATAGAAAAAAAAAGATCACTCACCCGCTTCACAATGCTTGCCAGTAAAGCCACTCGGACACAGGCAGAAAAATATAACATCGTTTTCGCTGCCTCTAAAGCACGTTCCTCGCACACAGGGGCTAGGGGAACATATGCTGATATGGGTTGTCGGAACTGAAACGAATTATTGTCCCATAGATCCTCTATTGCGCATGTCCATATTTTGTTTAAAGACCCATCCTGATGAATATGTAGTTTTGTTTGTATAATACTTGATATACTCTATGTATAGTATTTATATGCTATTAAAAGCCCAATAATAACTACATTCATCGTCAGAAAGATACAAACGATAAACATTCATTTAATGTAATGATAAAAAGGCAAATTATGCATTCAGTATTCACGAAATCCAAATACTCAGAGGAAGCAGGCACACTTTTAACATAAAAATTAATTGAGCATTGAAACCAACATTTCTTGAGCGATGTGTATATTTGCTATTATATGGTTTTGTGTTGCTATTAGACAAATTTGCGTGTCCTCGCTGCTTGACGTTATGCAAATTCTATGCGTTGAATAAGTTAATTAATAAACGAAAACCTAAAACATACATGTTGCTGATGTTGTTGGAATCGGCGTTGTCGTTGCAGCAGTTGTTGTAATGACTGAAACAGTAACTTCATTGTATTGAAACACGCAAAATTTCAATTTACATCTGTATTGATTAATACGAGTTGAAAAAGGAGATTTCTACTTTTTGGACTTGTCTTTTGATAACAAAGTGAAGAGATAACTTTAGATAATTCACCTATTTCACATTGTAGGCCCATGAAACCAGTCGGACACAGGCAGAAGAATGAGGGATTGTTCCCGTTGCCTATGAAACAGGATCCACGCAAGCAGGGGCTAGGAGAACATGGGTTGAAAGTAGTTGTGGTGGCTGAAGAATATAGGAATTTATTTTATACCTGATAAAATATGACATTTCTGCAGTGAAATAACAGCATTTAAAATAAACAAATTGTTATTTTCACCGGTAAAAATAACACATTTTCGGAACTACTCTTTCTATTTTTAGATTATCAGATCAAGATGTACTTCCCTTGTTTACATTTGTTCTATGATTACAAGTGAAATAAAATCGATATTCCACCGAATCCAACACATTTTCTTTTTATTTCATGTTTTTTAACCGTTTATTTACATTGTAAAAGAGTTTAGCTGAAGAATTTCACTGACATAATGACGTCATTTCGTCATTTCGACAACAAAATATCGTCATTTCAATGTTTTGAGGTACGCCACGGGAAACAGATTTTAATTATTTTCTTGAAAAAGGGGTTTAAAAGAAACAGAAAATTTGTTCATGTCAGTTTAAGATTGTTTGTTATTTCACTCGTGATCATTTACAAATAATATTTTCTATAATCACTCGTGAAATAACAAACGATCTTACACTGACATAAACAAATATCCTCTATATATAATATAGCGATGTTCTTTGATTGAGAGAAACACTTTTGAACTTTATTTCTTTGAGTCAAAATTATACATGATCTTTTGATAATAAGTCGCATTCACAAACAATACGCGAAAAAAAACAAAACAATAAAAAAACAATAATGAAAATTCAACGCCAACAACAGATAACAACAAATGACAACTTGTTATGACAGCTTGATCTATCTTTAGTGACTTCGTGAATTAGTTTCGGTATATACCATTTATGGTGAACTATAATTATTTTCTATTAATTATTTGATAAAAAGCAAACCATTTGTGATGACATGTTTTGTTGCATCGGATAATAAAAGAAAGTTTAATAATACTTTACTGTTGATGTCACCAGATAAAATAATAATTTACATAATGAATTGCACATGTAGAACAGACTATTGTCATTATGAATATTATAAAGCGATCTATTTACACCCAAAACATGTTATATATTCAAAATATTATGGTTGTTTAAATATTGTACAGAGCAGGGATCAGATATAAAATAACTTGTTCATTACGTTGTAAATGTATGTAATAAATAAATGTGTAATACAAAATAAAAATGGAAAATAGCATTTAGCTTAAAGAAACATAATTATACTAGCTTGATATCAATTCTTAATCCGATCATTACAAAAGGATGATTTACCAAATCAACCCAAAACTCAAATCACTGCCAAGAAAAAGTTGCAAATGGCAAAACGTCTTACTTCCAAACAAAGCGAAAATTTCATACCAATATTTATTGACCAAGGAAAAGAAGCAGTAACCGATGTGGATAATGCCGCCGTTGTAAACGCTTTATTTGTGAACATTCAACCATAACAAAGTTAACCGCTTCTCATCCTAATTCTACTGGGGCAGTTATATATATATAATAACACTTTCTGAACAAATTAAGGATGCAATATCTGTCCTTAACCCCACGAGCGCCAGTTGTTCGGACTCAATCAGCCCAAGTCTATTTCAATAAGGGTCTTACGAATTGGCAAATCGATTGTGGCTCCTTCTGAACAACTCTTTCCCATTATCTCGGAAACTGTCTAATGGCCTTCACAATTTGCAAAAAAATGTATAAGCAAGCAGATCCGTACTAGCCGTGAACTATCGGGCAAATTACCTGTTGATTTGCACCGGAAGCGTTGTGTCGAAAAGACGTATACAGTAAACTAGTTACACAAAACAATCTCTCTTCCCTCAAATCCGGATTTGTTAAGGGCGACGTCGCTAAATTGCTTGATACTGATAAAGAGGTCAGAGCAGTTGTATGTGATGTATCGAAAGCATTCGACAGAATATTCCATCAAGGTATATTCTCTTAATTTGTCTTCTATTAACATACATGGCTCTCTCCTAGACTGGTTTGTTTTCTTACTTCTCTAGCAGACAAAAGCGCATTGCCTAAGCGACTTTATACTCTCATACGTTTCAAATGTTATTTTTTGTTTTAATGAAACTGAATAGTATACATAACTTCACCAATAGGATTGACACAAACAAAGTAATATTGAATCCTTTTCAAAGGAGGTTTTTGAATCGCATCTTTATAATTATACACGTGTTTATACTTTTAAATGCCAAGACATATGTTGACGATTGTTTCAGCCCAAATCAAGTAAATATGTTACTCTTTAAATTAATGAACAACAACACAATGTAAAAAACCAGCATATACAATCTTATAAATAATGCATGCATGTATGTTAAGTTAACACCAACGTTGTCAAATTTATTTAAATAAACGCGTTAACAATCTAATGCAACATTTAAACACACGTTAACTTTATAAGTCTTCGAAATACATGTCATTACTTGTAAATGTTAAACCATTTTAAAGGAAATGCATTCGGATGACGATGGTGGAATTCCTTTAAATATTGCATCATCGGACAAAAACGTCGTACTTTTTTAATATAAAAAAGTGCTTACTGGAAAACGTTGTCGGAACCACATTGAGTGTGACAGATGTTGAAGGTCCTGAAAATAAATTTGTGTTCATATATGTATGCTTTTCAGTGAAATATAGATATTTAATTGTTAAAGACTAACAGTGCCAGTTCTTTAGAATGTAAGCGATTTTTTTTAATTATAAGTATCAACATAACAAACTGTTCAACTACAAAACTGAACAAAACCTTACACATGTCTCACTTGGCGATAAATATTTTAATCACTGATGACGTCATCTGAATGGTGTTACGATACACAATGTGTGATCTGTAAGCTCCTCTCGCTTTATGGTATTTATGTTTCGACGGAAACCATCGTATCAATTAGAAAATTGGTTGCCTCATCATGTCTATTCAACTCATTAAAATAAGTATTTTCTATAACAGCAGTAAAATAAAACCCCAATGCAACAAACAGCCTCTACTAATTGACAGGATATATATTATCTTTATATCTTAAGAAGATGCATTTCCGTTTTTGTTTCCGTTGGACGGTATACTGCTATAAAAATGTGATAATTTAGGTTGATTCATGCCTGAACAAAGTGTGCCTTGATTACACATATCTCCATGGCAACATGTATAACACAACTCGGTATCGCCGTTCGCTCGCTTGCCAATTACTGCATGGACACTTATCGGGCCAGGGCATGCCTGTAATATAGTATAAATGAATAGTGATTATGCAGACATGGCATATATAAGGAGAGCACTTATTGTACGCCAGTATTTTGTTAAGGGAAAACACAATTGTATTTACTATACAAGGAAATGCATATAATACAAAAATAATAATAAAATTATGGTGAAAGCTGGGGTCACCGCCTTGAAACAGTCGATTCAACCTGCGGAAGAAATTCAAACACACTTACTTAAAAAATAATAAAGAACACTACTATTATGCTTACTTAATTATAATGTGTGTATAATACTAAGTTATAATTTAACGACGTCGATGTATACAGTAGATTGGCCGATGCATTGCTACGCGATAGTCATATAAGTCACATTAGGCTTGTATGTATCTGTTTAGACATTATTTACATATAAACAAAGTAAAAACCAACAGTTCTAAACAATATTTAAAATTAAGAGTTACTCATACCTGACTATCCATACAACCGAATTCGTACATTACCGTTCCATCAGGTTTCAAAACGTATTTGGCATAGCATTCCTGAAAGTCATAACTGTTTGCTCAATTACTTCTAACATATTGTGTTTAGCGTAAATTAACGCATCACGGTACTGTAAGACACATGTCAAATGTGAAAAAACGACATTTCAAAACTTTTAAAATCAATCTACTTATAATCTATTGAGTTGCAATACACACTTCACCACTTGGACAGGTTTTGGTGGTAACACATGGGACACTGCTTGGCATTGGTGAACAACTTAAGCACTGAGTCGCTGTCGCTGTAGCAAAATAATTCATATTTTGCTTGTACGAGTACCATAAAAGTTGACGAGACAAAGTCATGCACAAAACATTATTGCAGAGATTTGGTCTTCGTTCTTTTAGTAAGAGCTTATGGAAGTTAGACCCAATTTAGACCTCATTACAGTATAAGCACATACATGATATTTGAGTGTTGAGCTTAAAATAATGAATAGGTTAAAAAGTTTAAAAAATACAGTAAATACACGCTAACTTTTTTCTGTATCAAAACTTGTATGTTTATATCATTGACCAATATTCTTCATCAGCTGCATAATAATGGTATAAATTGTATTGCTTGTCTTAAGTACGTATAACTGTCATATCCTTAATTCGTATTTTGTCTCCTAAAATAACACTACTGACTAGCCTTAATTGAATTAGGATATTGAAATCATATTCGATAGAAGTCAGTGAGTTGTCGGGGTTTCTGTCAAATTAACTGACAAAACTCATGCAAAGATTTCGAAACGTATGTTCGTCAGCTAAAAATTGACTACTATGTAGACTATGTACAATTAAGAACTATTTTAAAATTGTAAGCTCAACATCAATGTGAATGAACAAAAACTGTCACGTGACCCCAAAAGTCAACGTCAGTAGGCGTTTTACGAAGGATAACAGCCGCACCAGGTAGGTTTTTTGTCAATGTCTTTGCTGATCGTCCTCTGGCTTTCATACCAACTAGTGCGGGCAATAAAGCATGCATAAAGCTTGCGACCGGTATATCACGCGTTGTGTGTGTTGCTTTTGTTCTCGAGAACACTTCGACACAAATTTTCATTGTATAAGCAAACGTCAGTAGTAAAACATACAAAGAGTCGGTGTTTACACAAATTAGCGATAACAGAACTATATATGCGTTACCGGACGAACATATATTACATATTTCTTCGCGTGAACAAACGAAAATATGTATCGGATAATAAATATACGTTTAAAGAGTAGAAACAAATATGGCAAACGTCAGTAGCACATTTAAGAATGGCAAACGTCAGTAGCCAAAAAATGCAAACGGCAGTAGCCGAATATAAGCAGGCGTTTCATAGAATGCAAAACACGGAAACAATGCAATTTATGCTAATTTAGAGGTAGATATTACAAATAAAGATTGATGTCACAATGCACGACACAAAAACAAACGATCACAGAACTATCTATGCGTTACCGGACGAACATATATTACATATTGTTTCCCATAAACAAACAAAAATATGTATCGGATAATAAATATACGTTTAAAGAGTAGAAACTTATATGGCAAACGTCAGTAGTACATTTAAGAATGGCAATCGTCAGTAGCCAAACAAAATGCAAACGCCAGTAGCCGAATATATGCAGGCGTTTCATTTAATAAAAACCATGGAAACAATGTAATTTATACTAATTTAGAGTTAGATATTACAATTAAAGATTGATGTCATAATGCACGACATTTATAACTTCAGCAACAACGAAATTTGACAAATGTTAATATATTAATATGTATCCATATTTATTTGTGCCTTATACTATTTTAACTGTTCGAACATGTTCTTTAACATGTTAGTATCATTTAAAGGGTGTCAATGATGATTACTATGTATTGTCAAACGTGCTAAGGTGTTTGTTGTGTCTTTCAGCTTAGCCTCAACTCAATGGTTTTATCCCCGACGATAAAAAATTTTCTGCGTCACCAGCCGCCCAAAAGGGGAGTACACTAGAGACTTTTTTTAATACAGTTCGAGGTACTAGTATAAGGTTTGTTTATATCCACGTAGCCATTCAGTTCACACACTTGAACGCATTTGTTGATTGACATCTACATTAATAAGAAGACAACTGCAACCATAATTCTGTCTATAACCTTATTATCAAAAGCAAAAGTAAATAACGCAAAACAGTATATTATCAATAAATAATACTTCATAGTATTTTTGTGTGAATATTACCGGAATAACAAAACAGCAACGAACTGGTAAAATTATAGTATTTTGAGATGTCTATACGTATAATTTGTATATTTTAATAAAATTCCCTGAAAGCTGTCGCTAACAAACGATTGTATTATTAAGACTATTTGCATTAATACAAAAATAGGCTCTTAAAGGATGTAAGCTGACGCAATTCCTCAATACACTCATATTTAATACATATAGCTTATTTTCATAAAATCTACTTATATTAAATTTGTGGGAAAATACATATGAGCGTCGCTCTGTGAAAAGGGGTTTTAATGCATGTGCGAAAAGTTTCGTCCCAAATAGAGGACGACACCTAACACTAAATCGCATGTGCCTGGTGAGGTCGTCTTTTCTACTAAATTGCTTCTAACAACATGCATATTTTGACAAGCCGGGTGCCTGTCCTCGTGCAGTTTTAACCCCCCCCCCCC
>VMBQ01000836.1:0-39533 GCA_007657795.1 Dreissena rostriformis | reverse complement strand
AACTCTTTATACATAATATCATAGTAGTGTATGCATTCTGAGATAAAGATCATTGTATAATAATGAGCCAGTTTGTTCAGCCCTTTTATGTTTATATGTTGACGCCGTACTTGTGAATATTTTGTATATCCATAGATTTGGCAGGGTTATTTTCCAAGCGTAATATTTCAATTATGTAAAGCGATGTCGACTGTCATTTCTCGGTATGACTCATAAGTCATACGTTCGGAATCCAGTTTTGTCATGTCATAGTCCCTTTAATAATTCCTAAATAAGCGCACAAGTCACCTCGTGTATAAATCCTATGTGATGCTCCTATTTGTAATTTGATGTTTGCAACGTACACTTAACTTTGATGCTAGTTTTGCAGATTAGATCTTCTTTAGCCTTCACTGGATCGATCTTTGATAGATTACAAGTGGTATACTTCCCCGACAAGCAAACTGTACAATAAACTCAACAAGGACCACGTATTTGGATTTTCATGTGGTTGAATTGTATTAATTATTTTCTCTTAGACAGGTTTATATGTTTATAATTATAACTTAACTTTGGATGAAGATGATCGAATTGCTAAATATTGCATGTTTTAAAAAATAAATAAATTATAAGTTAGTTTCAGTGGTATTGCATTGTGTAAATCGATTGCTGTTTAATATAATTATTGCCAGTTTTTTTTTTCTTTGGACTACACAAGTTCCAGTCCATATATTGTATACTGTTTGTCATTTCCCTGGAATCAACTTATGCAGAGAGGCATATATCTATTAGCCTTTCCGTTCATTCGTTCGTCCGCCCGACCTTCCCTCCGTACAATGTTAATATAAAATAGCGCGTTCCAAATAGCATAAATAATGTTGCATACAAATCCTTGACACTAAAAACACAATAAAATCAACATTACCTGATTTCGACCTGTATGTTGATCTACTTTTGGACTAAGACTAATTCTGAAGATTGAAATGCTTAGTTTATCTTAAATTACACGTTTCGTCTAACAGCAATAATGCTTCCTACCAATCTTAGATACATGCATGGATGATGTATTTAATGCTAACACAACCGTTTGACCTTGACAATGACCTACTTTCGGACACATACTTAACAGAATTTCCAAATTCTTAATTTATAAAAAATGACGCGTTTCGTACAACAGCAATACCTTTTGCCACTAAGCTTTGATGGATTACATGGATGTTAACTATGAACGCCTCATTTTGACCTGGAAATTTACCTACTTTTGCACTAATGGTTTGCGCTTTATATCGTATATCATATATGGATGGAGGTATTGTGCTGTAATAAGTATTGATATGTTGCACTACACTTTCTTAAACATGCAAGCGAAGTTTGTGTTTGTATTATCTGTGTAAAGTTTTGTGAATGTTTAAACATGTTTTGTTTGTCAACTACATGTCGTTACGGAGTTGTTATATATTGATATGTTGCATGGTACACTAAATTCACAAAGTTATCTGCTTGTTATGCGATTCTTGAATACAAAATCAATTTATATTTGTAATAATTCGGTTTTATGAAAAGAATAATTTGTTGAACACAATCAATCTATCAGTTATTCACAGAAACAAACATTAATCAAGTTATTGTTTGCAAATATTAATAAAACTTGGAAAATCTGATATATCAGACATTTCCTTTAGTATGTAGCCAACAAAATGAAAAATGTACAGATCAATAAATTATAACATAAAATGCTGTTAAAATCGTATAAGACAAGCATGATATAAGAGGATATTAGTATGTTCAGTATGTTTTAGCTGTTAAATTTTGTATTATCTAACAGCTTTATAAAATGGTTAACTTTATTGATACAATTCTTGTACTGAATTTTAAATGACATCCTGATATTATCCAAGATTTAAAAGAGTATGCCTCACTTGCTAAAAGGTATTTTCTTTTATAATTTTCCAACTTTCTGTTTCTATAGTTTTTTTTTAAATGCATGCTTCAGCGTTTTAGTGTTGCAGAAAATGTAGATGCCTCTAAAGGTTAACATCAATTATAGAATGTATTTTTTTTTTGTTCTATGTAAGCTTCTGTCTGAAGTTTGTTTTGCCTCTGAACTTCATTTAAGGCCCTATAAAGGTGACGATCCGTAATTATTAACCGATTTTTAAATATTTGTTGTCATATTTTATTTATAAAGGTTATCAAAAAATCAATATATATATGCTATTGGACATTACCATAAAAAATGAGCAATACAACTTGTTTTGAGCTCAAAATACAGTGTCTCCCAAGTCAATTGTGTGTACAAACAATCAATTTATTTACTCGCTGTTTACTCAGTAAAGTGAAAGTGAAAGTGACTCAGGTCACCAAAACTTTATCGTTTATTTACTATAGTTACTTTCTGCTGATAAAAAGTTGTTTAAAATAGAATTAAAATTGAATTTTCTTTCGGCTATTTTTAGCATACGTCACCGCCTTGAGGCTACACACCACGCTAGTTGCATTGTTGTAAACATTTCTTCAAATTATGAAACGGGTATATCTTCCATAATTCTTGAAAACGTTACACCTAAGCTGTGTTATTAGCATTTTTGTATGCGAGAGTAGCTGAAATCCGACAAAATAAGACCAGTTTATATGAATAATAATTTGATTTGTTATCTTTAGAGGGCCTTTAAGTATAAAGGTAATTGTATGTTGAACATTTACACACTTGATGGGGTTTCAGTCGTGTAATAATAATACGGTACACTTGTTTATAGTAAATGGCATCAAAGCGTTTGTGAAGGAGTTAACATGTAAAGGTTATCAAAATTATGTTTAAAGAAATTAAATCATTTAACAGTTAATGCTGTTTAAGGTATTTGTCGGAATGAATCTTCATATGCCATAAAGGTTAACAAGGTTAAAAGTTGTAAAATGCGTATGTTTTAACTGCATATCGTAATGACTTTGGGAACTATTAAGTTAATAATTTCTGATACATCTGTTGTTTAGGAACGGGCAAATGAAGGCGTTTAAAAGTAGTAGCTGTGTTTTTAATCCCTATGCGTTTATCACATGTCTATGATTTATACATGTTATTCTAACAATGTATCTGTTGTAAATGTGTTTGTATTCCAAACAAGTCCTCTACAAATTTATATATGACACAAGTTTACAGTCTAAATACGTAAACAACTTCAGACCGAAATTGCGTTTTGGAAATCACATTGACTCATAACGCTTTCTCTTCGAATAGTTTGTAGTTTAAAACATGCACATTTAAATACTTGTTACTGTGAACAAAGTAGATTGTGCGTTTGCGGATCATAAGCATTTATTTATCAATGTAATATTTAGGATTCATAATCATGTTAATGAATGAGGCGAAACATTTTCTTTTTAAATCATCCCATTATTGGTCCTTACACATCTGAAAGAAGAAAAATCGTAATGTAAACAATGCTTTAACTATTGTAAAATATATGAATGCCCAACACAGTTAATCATGAGATTTAAAGTTATCTTTTTTTAAACATCGTCGATTAAAAACATAAATGGAACTTACATGGAGAAGCGCTATCCTATTGTCGCTGTAGCTGAAATATGGAATGAAATCACACAACATATTATATGTAGGTCTTGACATATTAGCACATGTGACATGACGTAGCAATAGTAGTATATGTATATATTTGCACGACTGTCCTGGAATAATTATTATGTCAGAAAATAAAATCAGCATACAAATAAGTAATTAAGGAAAAAGGGATTACTTGCGTATTCAAACTTAGAAGAAAACATTCACATTTAAATGCAATGTGCAGTGTTTTAAGGAAACAATATGTTTGAATACAATCAAATCTGCGATTTAATGCATTTAACCAAATGACAATTCTTAATGCATACCATGCACTGGACTCGCAGCGGTGGTGGAATGGACCTCTGAAAAGCAAATAATGTTGTATGGTATAAAGTTGTGGTGAGCATCGGTTGCCGGTTAATGGCTGGTGAACATTGATTGTCATTCAATGCCATCTTCAAATAAACAGATAACATTATTTTAAATACGAAAATTGCGTTACAAAAAATGCATATAAGGTCATTGTTACACTTATTTTATACATTGAAACAAAACAAATATCTTAAATAACAATCAATATAAGATTGAACATAAACACACTCTATGTGCACTTTAATAACTATTAACCTTATGACCGTTTGACTCATTTTGAATTAAGCAACCAAGGGTTAATGTATCTCGTAGTACACAAAGGCAAGTGGTTGCATACCGAATCAACGTAATCCAAACCTTTGGGCAAAGAATAAACAATCATGGCTGTAGATTCTGTCTACGGACTTTCATGTATTGCGTAAAGCTTAATGCACGTAGTTGTTATATCACCATTCATTTTTTAAACACCCATGTAGTCCATAGGTACAGCCAACGTTAACTAAGTTTATATAGAAATGGTTGTTTCATTTAGATAAAAAAAAAAAACTGGTCAGGCATGTGAATNTTTTTTTTTTAAATCTAGCCCATTCTGAACACCCTGTATAAGAAATATTATTATAGATATAAAAAGAGCACCGCATAGCGGATGCCAACGCTCGGCTGTGGGTGCTTGGATTTTGTTTATTTGACCTTTGACTTTGAAGGTCATCATTGACCTTGACCTTTTCAACTTTCAAAATGTGCAGGTCGATGAGATACACATGAAAAACCAAAAAAAATAGAAAAAAAAGTTTGTTTGTTCTTTGACCTTGAAGGTTGACCTTGACCTTGACCTTTGACCACTCAAAATGTGCAACTCTATGAGATACACATGCAAGCCAAATATCAAGTTGCTATCTTCAATATTGCAAAAGTTATAGGCAACGTTAAAGTTTTCGGACGACGACGACGACCACGACGCAGAAGACGAGAGGGCTATGACAATACTTCGGGTTTTCTTCGAAAACATCCTAGCTAAAAATGACTAAACACCTACCTTCGCACGCGGCTGCCTTGATATCAGACTTCAGTGTTCCCAGAGAGTTAAAGTCCGACACTGTGAGCACGTGGCGTGGATCCGACGCGATCGCGTTCAGCTCAGCGTTGTTGATGCTGGAGCCGATGCCGATGGCGATGACGACAACGTTCCTATGCTTCAGGAGGTAGGCCGCATGGATTGTGGCATTCCTGATGGTGGACGCGCCGTCAGTTAGCACGATAACGTAATTCTTAGCATCGCTGCGGTCTCCGGCCGCCGCCGTTATCATTCTATGGCTGATAAACTGGAGCGCCTCGTCCGTGTGATTGATGCCCTGCGTGTAGGCGACCTTTTGAATGGCGGCGAGGAGAGAATATTTGTCATGGTACTGGTTAAGATTAAATTCCAGGTGCGCATTGTCAGAGAACGTCACGCAGCCGATCTGAACGTTGTTGACGCCGACGGTGAAGTCGTTGGCGACGCGAGAGACGAAGTCCAGCTGCGAGTGGAAGTGGAGCGCGCCCTCGCTCGAGGAGGCATCAAGCGCAAACACAATGTCCGCCTTTTTGACAAAACTGCACGCTAAAAAAATATTGGCGTCTTAAATGAAATATTGATTGCTGTATGCACCAATAAACACGTGGTAAAGCTTGATTTATTAGAGTATTCAGCTCTTATGTAACACATGAACTGTCGTATTGTATCTTATTCAATTGGCAGAACGAACTGCGCCTATGTACTTATAGTTTTAATAAAGATGCTGTTTATTTCATTCAACACATTATGATAGTTCGCAAACCCGAAATAGGAAACTACGCAATTTAACTGAAAAAGAACAAAAACTTAACTTTTTATCATATGAAAAAAAAATCACTTGTAAAAAGCAAGGATTGTTTTTATCCGAATAAAACAGGTCTGCTTTCTGCATACGACTCTTTTAAGCAAGATATCTTGGTAATTAGCTAATTTCTGGTAGAAATGGAACCAGTTCACGAGTTGCGAGTTTTCTCTTCACTTACTCTGGCAAGCGACGAAGGTCAGTTCCGACTGAATGGCACTAAGAGAGTTGAAGTCGGCGACGGCTAGCGCATGCGCATTGTCCGAGGCTATCCGCTGCAGCTCCGACATTTGTACACCGCTGCCGATACCTAGTGTTTATTTGGATTTCGACGTTCGTTAGAAAGGCCTAACGTTACATGCATTGAATAGCACAGAGGAGAATGCAATAAACGTCGTCCAAATGCAAAATAGGGAACATTGATCGTCCGTTGTAATTTGATATTGAATATAAGAATTGTATAGCACAGAAGCGAATGTAAAAAGCGTCGTTCAAATTCGAAATAGGGAACATTCATTGACCATTATATTATTGTACTTCATTATAAGTAATCACGGCATTATATAATTTATTAATATTAAGTGTGCACTCTCAACGCGCACGCATTAATAACCTTTGCAGTATTCTGCAAGACTTTGTGCCAAAACCAAAGTCCTTGAAATAGAGAAGCGTAACCAATAACCACGACGTTGACATGTATCTGCGAAAACAACTCAACGAGTAAAGTGGCATATAAATCGCCAACGCAAACCATTCAACATAAATAATTAATGTTTGAAATGTTCTACTATAACTAATGGCAAAAGCAATTACACTGACATAAGCTGCGCAAAACACTCATCAACATTGACAACATCATAATTATGCAAACTATAGAAACATAGGTAACACATGTATTGACACTTGCTACTCAAACCACTCACCAATTGCAATGATATTGACTTAAGACTAACGATATGTAAATGACCATTACATAAGACTACACAAATCACACGCCCATACCAATTGCCTAGACATAAAACACTCGCCAACAACAATGACCTTGACATGACACTACACAGACCACTCATCAATATCGATGATCTTGATATAAGCGTTGAAAAACTGCTCGACATAACAATGACCTTGTAATAAGCCTACGCAAATTACTCATCATTAGCACGTGTATTGACATTAGCAGACAAAAACGTGATAACAAGATGTGAAGGACAATGGGCACCATACACTCAATGACGACGCAGGAATGAAACACAGGTTTGTTTCATTCTTCTCCCTATGTATAACACTAACTAAAACAATGACTTTGATATAAGCCTACCACCAATACAAATTCTTTTCTCATAACCTCTAGAATATAACTTACCAAAAGCAGGGGCATGCATATAATTCTACGTTAATTACTTACTAATATCATTGACCTTGATGTTACCAATGCGATCCACACACCGATAGCCATGATCTTGATCCGCAACATATGTACAAAAAATGCCTTGGGTCTACCAAATACTGCTCACCATTGCATTGGCCTTACCATTAGCCAACAATATCCCCTGGTATAAGCCTAGGTGAATCACTTAACATTAGCCTAACTAGATCGCTTACCGTGACGATGACATTTGTCAACGTAGACCACTCACCAATAGCAATGACTTTGACATTAGGCTGGTTCTTTAGCAAGTCCGCCTCAGTAGCAGTTCGCGTTGGGTAGGTAGACTGTCCGTCGGTAAGAAGAATAACCAGGTCCCTAGCGTTTGGGCGAGCTCCTAATGCATATCATAGAAAGACGCAATATCAAATCATGCAGTTATTTAAATTTCATCGAATGTGATGTAAATTATTGCTGAACAATATCATTCCTGAATACAGGTATGTCACCAAAATGTCGCGTAGTTTAGTTTTTTATGCGATAACGACCGTCTGCATGTAATTGGAATAATGAGAAGCATTCGAATATTGTTGGATTTTAATTAAACGATCTGCCAAACAGAGTACAATTAATACGCTAATTAAGAAGTGCGAATACATCTGCGAACACCTGTTCAGAAGTATGTGTACATCTACTGCAGTATAAATTTATATCTGGATCAATGGTCGTAAAGTAATGAAAGCCCGGTAAAACAGTTTGGTCTGATGTGCATGAAAATGGTATACGTGCATTCTTATCACAATTAATGATAATTATATTATTAACGATTGTGGCTGTTGCTAACAGCTGCCCAACCACTTGTGGTTTGAATGAAATACTGTTAAAAGATTCTAAAAGCAAATGCACAACATCTGAATCATTTTGATCTTTGGAATCAAGTAAACGTTCGTCAGATCAATATAATAACTCGCCAACTTTCATTCAGACTTTGATAAAATAAAAAAACTTTCGCCTGATAAATTGAGTAACTGACCAGCTTTCAGTCAGACTTTGTAATATAGAAAAAACAACATTGTCCAAAACAAAATAGGGAGTATTTAACAATCTTACCGAATTTGAATGGTTGACATATTTTACAAGAGCAAATGAGCAACTATCCAATGTTCATGCATTTCATTTTACATACATGTAAAGAAAGCATTTACAAGATCTATAGAGTTCTTTATAATAAAGAAAGCCTTAGCCAGAATGATAGAGTTTTCAGTTAAAGTCCGCTCAGAACTTCGCAATAAAGGAAGCTTTAGGCGGAGCAGTAATTGAGAAACGCGTTTTATGTCTTTTAAAAAAAATTGAACTGTAAATTCATAGAAACTGTCATTATTGGACCTAAAGGAAACTTTGACCAAACCAAGCTGATTGCAACTATCGTTATGCCTTCGAAGAAGTGGATTTAAATTGCTTTGCACTTGGAATTCCTACTTGTTTCTACTTGGGAGAACAGAAAGACGCCTATTGATTTGAAGGTCAAAGGTGAGAGTCTCATGGGCTCCTCATTAGTAAATTTGTTTCTTTTTCTTTGATATATGATCATGCAAATGTATATAGTTTCTTTGGAAGAAAGACACCAAACAAACGCCTATTGTGTTGGAGGGCACGAAGTCAAAGGTAAATATGATTTATAGGACACATAGGTTGAACATTTGAGATACAGAAACTTGCGGAAATCCGTAATAGAACATTGTAAATGTATGTGTTCATTTTGTTATTAAATCATATTGTTAAAACTTAATTCAGTGTTTGAGTTACTTCCCCTAAAGGAGCATTACTCACAAAGGTCAGGAAATTCCTTTGTGAAAGTATTAATGATTTTCATATATGATCCATGCTAAGCTGTTGAATGAAACCATTGTCTATTACTGGTATACATAGTTATTTACCTGAAAACACAAATGTTATGGTTCATGGCTTAAGACAGTCGTCTGCCAGGTTTTATGACTTTAATCGCGTTGTAAAAACGCATGATGGAAGTGTCACCAGATAAGCGCAACAGGGCGGAATTCTGGTAAATTAGCTTGTTAATAAAAATATTCGTTTTGGGCGCAAAGTTTGAGAACTCTTTGGTCAAAGTCAACGTCACACGAACTTGTATCGATAAACTTGTTTCTTTATGATAAATAGAGATCTCTTTGACGTACGATCATCTAAATTGATATGCTGGTTGCTTCATCAGTTAAACTTTATTACTTGATTGTACGTTTTAAGCCCAGTTCTGGTGACTTATTCCCAGCGAGACAAATTTCAATGTAGACATAACACTGACAAGCTTAGTATAAACCCATTTTCTCCTTTTAAAAGGTAACATCGCATTTTTCGTTCTACGAAAGTAACCCCTGTATCATATTATCAGCATAATTATCAGAAATTTGTTTGATGGTATCTTTAGAAACATAAGATAACACGGATAGTATGTTGTAAGGAAATAATACCGTATTTTATTTGGAATGTTTTGTATTTCTTATCTTACATGTATTGACATATATATAGGAAAACAACTCCACCTGTGCTCGAACGATTGATCTCTGAATCAAAATGTTATCGCTTAATCCACACGGCCGTTCATACTGTTGCTGAACGTAAGGCATTTTATGCTCTATATGAGCACTCCATGTATTGTCACAACAACACAAGAATCACTCAAAAATTGGTCAATCTTTCCGAGTGAGAATAACTGCTCTAAGTTATACATGTTTCACAACGATATCTTAATCAAACTAGTGAAATATGTGATATGCATACAACTTGCGTTAGCCAATGACATTTATTTTCTTTCGGACCTTTAGACGCCAGAAAGCTCTGATTGCGGGCCATAAACAGCGCCCTGTCCGTGTAAGTGGCACCAGAGTTGAACGTGATGTGAGCGATGGCATTCAGCAAGTCCGCCTGGCTGTGGTATCGGTTCAGCGGGAACTGCTCGTGCGCGCTGCTGCTATACATTATCACGCTCATCTTTGTGATAGAGACATGAACGCACTTATTAGGCGCTCTTTGTAAACGAACAGTGATGACATTTCGTTTTGTGTATGGTACTTTGTATGCGCTCTATGCAAACACACAATGATGGACTTTCACGGTTTGCTATTGAAACTCAATAGTTGGTTTTGTTGAAACCTCATTTATAAACAACGCGCTGTATCGTCGAAACCAAATAGCTTCTCATGTTGCATTTTATTTAGTTTTCTCAGTTAAACCCGTATGTACATGGAAAGTGAAATATTGCCTGAAATACAACGAAGTTTACTCTAGTTCTGAAGTATAATTATGGTTTCTAATTTATTCTATTCAACGGAATAAAGTAGAAGTTAGTGGCCTGTATCCTCACCTGGACGTCGTTCGGCCCGATAGTGAACTAATAGACTAATTCCCTGACAAAGTCTAACTGCTTCTGGAAGTTCTCTGCGCCCTCGTTTGCAAGAAGACGTTATCGGCCGGCTGGTGGCCGCAGTCTTTTGGCATTTAAGGCAGTGAATTAAATTTTAAAAGAATATGCATTTCGTCGTTTATAATCGCGTATTGCAGTTGGGGGAAACATAGTCCCTTAAGAATTTCTAGCGCCTATCTAAAGTGTGGTAAAGAAGTATACAGGACATTGTAAGTTGCGATATATGGTTTCTTTCTATATAAAGATACAGTTTTTATTCGCTTAAACAATTATCTAAAAAAGACGTCTAAATTAAATGTAAAGAATTGTTTGTATCTGCTCGCAGAAATTCAGTACTTTGCTTATCATATATATACTACATATATATTTGTTTTATTCATGTATGGGTCCAACTTATCACATGTAAGTGAATTGTGCTGGTATCACAACAATTCACGTTATATACCTGTGCTTGCCACTGGCTTGGGTTTTGGAGCTGAAAAATATAATTGATTTTCAATTAATCATACTTGTAATATCCGCGACCGCTTCAGAAGCATCTTTGAAAAATAATGAATTGAGAAATGATGTTCAATTCGCGAAAACGCAACTTTTAAAGTTCTAGATATTAGCAATTACATAGTTGTATGAACAATTATCAGTAGTTACTAAGTAGACAACATCGCGTTGTTTCTTCCGAATAATTTGGTTCATTGACCTTGATACATTCTTATAGTGACCAAGATACAATCGAACGCGTTTTGGTCAGCTAAATACTCGAATATTAAATATCGCGACCGTCAATGATTTCGCAGTTACTAACCCCCGCAAGACCGATCTTTGATTTCCGTCTGCGGCGTGTGCAGGATGGAGAAGCTGCCAATGGTGAACACGTGACTTCTGTCCGTGGCCATAGCGTTCAGTTCGAACTGATTCACACCAGCGCCGATCCCGATAGCGATAACCTGCGCTTTATTCATGTTCTACCAAAGACATATAGGCACAAAGCGTAAATTTGATGAAAATAATTCACCCGTTTAAGTGAAAACGATTTACCCTTTTAATACACAATATTCGATACATTGTTCGGTCAAAAAGCATACATTCAGCATAGTTTGCAGATAATCAATATTTAATACTAATACATGTATATATATACTAGTAGCCGGTGATACGACCAAAAAACAACCTTAAATCTAATCGCTTCTGATAAAGTGCCAGATGGATCGTCAGCATGTCCGTCAGTCAGTATAATGACAGTGTGTGAAGCGTTGACACGGGCGCCGTGGGTAGTCGTGAACTGGTAATAACTAACGTAGCGCAAAGCGGAGCTCAAGGCCCTAGTTCCGCCGCTGTACCTGACGGACCGAATGGCCGCAATTAAAGAATTCTTGTCGGAATACCTGGGGAGAAAGAAATATAGAAACACGGGATGCGGCTGCTTGTGATAAAAGCTGAAAAATTCTACATTTTTTGCAAAAGGGCGAAACTGATGACACGATTAGCAAAATCTACAAGGTCGAAATTGAAAACACATTAAGACTTCAATTTCGTTTCATAAAATTCACATTATCTGAAGACGGCGTAGTTTTTTTAGTTTTTGATTATAACATTTTATTTCTGAAAATAAAAATTAAACACTCATACAAACAAACATCAATATTCGGGAATTTTAGTTCTATTAAATGTAACTGACAAAAAATCGGTTTCAGAGTAAAATGTTTTGGAGAGAAGATAGAGATAGGTGGTCTAAATACAGTTGAGTCTCTTAAAAGTATTATATTAAGAAGCGATTAGCGTGTTCATTTTCTAAGAATGTGCTCCATGTTTGCCATGAATGTGTATGTTTTATTATATTGTCTTCTCTATTTTAGCCAATGGATTAAGTAGCGCATATATTGTCGACATAACGTGGTGATGCTTTAGCATTAACATTTAAAGAAATAGATTTGGCTAAAACAATGATGACACTTATTGCGTTATTATTTCGCAACTGTGAGCAACCAGACATGTTGAACATTAGTTTTGTAGAATCGGTACTTGCCGAACAGAAATTGCAACTGTTCGACTTTACAAGTTCACACTTAAACAGATATGAATTATTTGATAAAGTGTTTTTGATTTATTAATGGTGGAAGGTTCTGAGTTTTGTTTTTACAGTGAGTGGTTGGACAGAAATAAATAAATAGATAAGGGGATAATGGACAGCCTTGTCAAACACCTCTTTTAATTTGGAACAGTTCTGAAAAGTAGCAATTATTATTTTATTAGTAATACTCTATTTTGCATTGTAATAGAACAATGTTACCCATTTTATAATTTAATCGCTTAAGATAAAGTGACAAAGACATTTGCATATAAAGGTCATGTCTAAGTTGTGGAATGCTTTATTGAAATCCTAAAAGAAAATTAGACCTAGGTTATTTTTTTCATTTACTAAATGTATTACTTCTATTAATTATCCAACATTTTCTCCAATATATCGACCTTTCGTGAAGCCAAAATGCGTATTTCTTCTAATGTTGTTTAAATGGTTGTTATTTTCTTTCTAACTGTTTGAAGGCGATTGCATAGTCAGCATTAAGGAGCGAAACTGGTCGTTTCATTTTTTTTTGTAAAAGTGCGTTGTCTCTGCACATCTGTTAGGCAATTATTATCAAGAGAGACGTTTTCAGAATAAAAAAGAAAGGGTTTTATGTCGTTCTAAAAAATCTTATAATATTCTTCCAACAAAGCATCTGACCTCGGAATTTTTTAGTGTTTTTTTACTTTAGGGCAATCGCAAATTCGTATTCTGATAAAAAAAATTGTACGATGAAATTGTTTGGATTATCATTATCAATTGTACTGCATTCATTTTTGAAAAGCAATGATATTCTTAAACATCGATTTTGTTATCTGCTGTATGCCAGTTTTCGTAGTAACCTGGGTTTGGGTTGTTTACATGGTGGTGTAATGAAGACATTGGTTGAACGTTTCAGGTTATGATACTTGCTACATTTTTGGTCATATTGTTTTATGGAACGGAATACAGTGAGATTTCAAAAGGTTTCATGACAGTTGATGAGTTTTGTTGAATAAATGTTAAATATATGCGTTAAGGTAGAACTCGTTGTGGGCTGTTGATCCGAAGGTGACAAGACCGATTTGGACATCGCTGGGGCCAATGTCAAACTGATTGAAGAAGTTGGTCACAAAATCTTGCTGCTTCTAAAAGTTGTCTGCCCCTTCACTGGAAGAGGCTTCAAGCATGAACACGATATCCACCGGCTTGTCGCCGCACGGGGAGGCCGTCATACCTGCGGCAAGAATGGTCATTATTCCCAAATTCCTTATGGAGACCTTAGTTTAAATTATGTATTTCATTGGCGGAGATAAACAAAGCTGAATGTGGAAACATGTATTTACAAGTTAGTAATTAATGAAGATTGAGCTTTCTATGTGAAATCCGATCATGTGGACTTAAACAGGACGGTAAAATGCTAATCATCTAAGCGATATGTAATATGTGAATCATTTTATGTAAGAAGACTTATTCATGAAACAGGCACTGGATTTAATTAAATGTATTAATAATTACTAAGAAATGCACATTCAAGTTTTCAATTTCGATGAAAGTCAAAACGAGAAACTTTATATTTCTTTGGGAAAGCTTCAATTATGTTTCTTTAGAAACCTGATATTTCATATACCTCTATGACATGTCAATGTGTTAAATATCTATATATTGTAAGAAGCTGAACAGATTATTATTGATAAATCGCCTGAATTTTCATAGAAAATGTTGATCTTATATTATTCATCGGAGTAGATCTGCATGATAAGTACAGAGCTAAGTAAAGATCCCCACGATTGGTTTGTAAAAACATGTCAATATTTTAGTGGTAAGCATTGAATGCGACATTTGCAAGCTCGAGATTTCTTGGATAAAACGGACAAAAGCTCAGGACTTTATCGTTCGGTGTCACGCTACAAAATCAGCTCGCCACTATGTGTATATAGGTTGTTATGAAAGCGACAAATCCATCGTGTCATGAACTATAAGATGGATGTAGTCCAAAATATATTTAATTATAAAGTATGTATTATGTACTATAGTGTGTTATATATGGTTACATTAAATATTGTACAGGAATGTACACGTTTTCTGAGGAGCTCGAACTTACACGCAAGCCTTTCTATTTCAGTGCTGATGGTATTCAGAGAATTGAAGTCGGCAAAGCTGAGCAAGTGGTTCAGGTAGATGGCAATGTGCTGCAACTCTGTCGTATACGAGCCGATACCCACCGCAATTACCTGCAATATAACCGCATTAAAAACAAATGTTGATACAAATCCACATTAAAAGAAAACATATAACAAAGACAAAACAACAACGTTACAACTACAGAAACAAGCGTAACCCACACAAAATAACAATAACAAAACAGCGCAACAAAAGATAAAATACAAACACAATTGTATAAACCCACAAACATGTGCATGTATACGGGTAACACATAGCACAATTGCCATTTTATCTCATTTGTGTCGCGGAGGCGAACCACATTACACCCTTATACGACTAACTCGTCTTCAATAATACGTACAAGGCATCATCTGGTAATTAAGATTTAGGATCGCATTTGAAACGAGGCTTTTGTACCAATCAATGTTCCTTGTGTAATTTGGCTTAAAAATTTCAACAAACGTGTACATTTGAATCGGAAATAAACCTATATCACCGTTGGCAAAATATCGAGTGTGTAATAGTGAACGCACATTCAAGCGTATTTGAAACTCAACACACACATAAAGAGCATCCGGTCCTGTTAAGCTTTATTTTGACCATTTTGATAATTGTGTTTGTATGTTATTAAAACAGTTCACATGTGAACGATGAATCAATAGCCCGGAAAATATCTGACTTATTCAAGGATTGTTCACGACTTTGGAACGGTAACGCACAAACACTGAACCGTCATTTAAGCAATTAAGGATAACAGCGAACTGATGCAACTGGGCTCGAAAACAAAAAAATCTAAGAAAGCAGAAAGTACCTTTATCCCTCCATATTTCAGAGCCTGTGCCGCTATAGTCGTGGTGGTGGGCGACCTAGACTGACCGTCAGTAAGAACGACAACTAGTTTGGTAACAGCGCCTCCCCGCCCACCATTCTGCGGCTGGAAGCTGTAATGTAATGAATAAACAAAGATCAGAGGTAAGATGTACACGTCTTTGTATCTATTTGTAGCTGTGATGCGATTCTGGTGTAATTGGTTGGGTAGTCATACGGTACAAAACAGTACTCGATATTTTTATGGGATTGGTGTTAAGAGTGGTGATGATGCAGATTAAACCATGTCGTGGCAGAAGAGGTAGCATTGGTAGTGGTACAGTAGCGGTATGGTAACAAGTGCTTGTATAATGGTAGGGTTCATAAAAACAAAAAAGCCTGTAACCTGTTGGTGCGCACGAAGGTGAGCGCCTCGGCGGTGTTGGTAGTGCCGCCCTGGTACGAGATGTTGTGGATCGCCTTCTTCAGTGACGCCTTGTCCAAGTACTCGTTGAGAAAGAACTCGTTATACGCATGCGTGCCGAATGTCACCACGCTCACCTTGGTGCCGTTGGGACCGATGCTGAAACTGATCAAAATATAAACTCTAAATTAAAAAAAGGAAATATGCGTGCATGTATATATCGCTTGCTTTTAGACAAAGTGTTTGAAAACAAAATTCATCTAAGATAGCTGAAGACATAGCATGACAATTCGGCCACTTAAAGCCAACATCAGAAGTTGTGCAATTAACACTGATAGTCTGTGTTTTTGCTATAAAGTTATGCATTCTGGCATGCATACTTATACTGTTTGCAGCTAAAAGACACATACTTGCATTTCAGTAGCAGAAAAGACGGTCTTTGTTCAATTTTTCCTTTACTACCATTTTACAAACGCATTTGAGCAGATCTTCTTTTTCATCAGGAATTTTTACGGAAGTTACGTTAAACATGCTAAAATCGAGCCATGTAGTGCGTTCAGTTACAGCGAAAGTTCGCTATAGTTCGCGAACGTTCGCTATTGAACGCTCGGTTCGCCGCGAACGTTCGCGAACCGAAGCGAATCCTCTCGGGAGGTAGTTCGCTAGCGAAACCAAGATGGCGGACAAGTAAGTTGTTGTTGTTGTTCAGTGTAACTTCGACATTTCTTCATTTTTTTTGTAGTACATAAAATGAATTGAATTATAAACATAGTGTATTGTGTTGGTTATGTACTTTCTGTGTTATAAGCAATTTCCTCCATCACAATCGCAATCAATTCTCTGGGAGCCGCCATATTGAAACGTTCGCCCCGAACTTATCATTCAATAAAACCAAATCGGAAACGAACGATCATTGGCGAACGTTCGCTGTAACTGAAAGCATTACTTATTTCTTCCAAAATTGTGACAGCCTTCGTTTGCGATCATCATCACAATGCACGGTCTTGACCTTGACAAGTTTTAGATAAAACGAAAAATAATTATAATGCTGATGAAATGGTAAATAACTCCAATTGTGTGAGGGTATTACCGAAACCGAATTCTTAAAACTTGGTGAGGTTGCTTACGAACTGCAGCTGCTTGTCAAAGTTCGGTTTACCCTCACTGCTAGGGGAGTCGAGGACGAATACGATGTCGGCGAGCTTGGCATCACAACTAGTCTGATCTGTAGGGTTGATCAGCGGACATATGGTTACTTATGATGACCATGAAGATGGTTATGAAAATGATTTTGGTGCCTGTCACGGAAAAAAAGACAATGTGACAAATAAAGACATGATGCTGCTGATGATAATGATGATAAAGACGACGATGGCTGATATTATTATAATAATCATTATCATTAACATTACCATTAGCATTATCATTATCATCATCACTATCATTATCATTGTCATAATTATAATTATTATTATTATTATTATAATTATTATTATTATTATTATTATTATTATTATTATTATTATTATTATTATTATTATTATTATTATTATTATNAATAGTAATAATAATAATAATAATAATAATAATAATAATAATAATAATAATAATAATAATAATAAAATAAATAATAATAATAATAATTATTATTATTATTATTATTATTATTAGAATTATTATTATTAGCATGAGTATCATTAGCATGAGTATTGTTAGCATAAGTATTATTAGCATTAGTATTATTAGCATTAGTATTATTATTATTATCATTATAATTATCATTATCAGTTTCAGTATTATTTTTATTACTACTAGTATTACTATTATTATTATTAGTATTATAAGAATGATGATACCAATTGGTATGGTGATCTAGTAGATGATCATGAAGATAATGAGGAAACAACTGAGGACAATCAGAAGAAGGAGTGACGGAGGGATTATAATAATATGAAAATAAATTAATCTACATCGAAGTGATTACATTTTTTCGGTAACGTTATTTCATACTTACCAATATTCTCCAAACCACCTTAAAAAGAACAACATAAACCATCATTTATGAATTTAAATTATAATTAAGAGCAATACAAATACCAAAAATAATACAAATACCAAAAATAATTAAAACGAAGATCTTCAGGATTTTGGAACAGCATAAGTTATAAATAAGATACTGCCTACAGTAACCGGTACCAGAAAAGTGACATCGTTCGATCATAATTTTACTCAAAATTTACAAATAAAAAAGGAAACCATACATGTACATTTATATCCGGAGATTATCCAAGTTAAAACATTAAACATACGCTATATATAAAACAGGGAAGTATTGATTCAAACAATAATAAAACATCTGCCAACGTGAAATGGCGACGTACATGCAGCAGACTGAATTTCCAATTCGATTGACTGCAAGAAGTCAAACGAGGGCACGGTGAACACATGCTGAGCATCGGAGCTGATCCGATACAGCTCTGCCTTAACCACGTCGCTGCCAATTCCGATAGCGATCGTCTGGAAAATAAATACAATTTCAAGATTTATTGATACATCAAGAATAGCGCCAACAACAGTTTTTCTTTTTTACATATCAATACACAATGGTTTGATTGGTTATCGAAATACCTATAGATCAAAAACAATCATATATTATCTAGATATAAGTCTAAATTGGTTTCATTTTTACTGCCAAACAAACCTACTTAAAAGGGAGCAAACGTAAGATGTATTATTTTGTGTACCATCAGGTTGTTAACTCACGGCTCCATCCGGATAACGATTTTATTCATAACTTCCTATGTGCTGCTAGGTCAAACTATAACCAAGTTCGTGTTACGATGTACTATGACAAGTGCTATGGTTACTGTAGATAAGTAATATATAATTTAATTATCATTATCACACAGATGGTTCAAGAAGTCATCAATAATTTAGCGTAATTCACAGATTTTATTTTAAAACTGCCTTGCTTAATGATTAAACCTTTATATTGCTTAAGTGTAGAATACGGGCCTCCTGTGCTGTTCCGATGGGATTAGCGGACTGACCGTCCGTCAGAACAAAGAGGATCTTGGGAACGCCTGCTCGAGCCCCGTTTGTGGCATTGAAACTGTTCTCCCGTATGTACTTCAGCGCCCTGTCCGTATTTGTGCCACCTTCAGATTAATCATTTAGGTAATCTAGATAATCATTTAGGTTGTATTCCAACATCTTTAAAAAAATCTTGCTTAAAACGATGTGCGATAAATCGGTGTTCAATGTGATGAGAATGAATTCATTAATTGTATCATAGTCACACTACCGTTTATGCTCATAAACATGTTTAAATGCTGCTATATTATATAAAGATGCTATAACAATCAATAGTTAATTGTTTCACTTTATAAGTAAACGGTTTTGCGGCTGTTTTGGGAAATGTTGTCCAAATAATAGATATTAAAATTTGTCTTTGTTCATACAAATACTATGTGAAAAATGAAATAAAAACACGACACATGCTCTTTGGTATTCAAGCTGCTAGATTGTTTGTCAATTTTGTGTTTAATTTGCATGTATTATAATAACATCATACTGTTTATAGATCAATACTAATTATTTACACGGATTTATGAAGTAGTGTTAAAATCTCTGAAATGGGTAAACGTATATTTCATTTTTAAGCTAAAATCCATTTCTGCTTTTAATTTAAATTGCTTATGAATTTTGAATCTAAAAATGAAATGTGTCCCACACCTATGAAAACAAAGTTCAAAGTCATTGAATGAGCACTTTTACTTATTATATTCTCTGAAAGTGCACGCCAATATTGTTCAATTATAATGCTGAAGCGCATCGCAAGAGATCGTACACATAGCGCACAAGAAGCGCTCACAAAACGTACAAAGGCGCACAGTTGAATTTAAGAGTTCGAAACGCTGTAACTGTATTGATTAATAAACAAAATTTCAAAGTTTATTCATGCTGCCTATGACAAAATACATATACACAAAAGAAGATGGCCAATACAAGAAATCATACCATAATACGTATTTGCAGATATGAAACTCAATAAACGGTTGCATAATAAAAAATAATGGGTATGATATCATAGAACAGGTTTGTGAGCAAAAATGCAATTATAAAGCAGCTAGATGATTAATATTCTCGCATCTTAGTTTGAAACCTAAGATCAAAGCCCCAGACTTCAGAACCATATTGTATGACTTGTGTTTCTTATAAATCTTAAAGAGCGAGTTTGGTTTTAACATCTTATTTGACAAGGCTAAAAACAGATACATGATGATAATTTGCTTTAAGTGATTGTTCATTTAATACATTCAAAGTATTAGACATATTTCCAGTATAAAGGAATTTTATACCCAGGTATAAACAAAAAACAAAACTATTGAGAATGTCAATACATCCTTTATTTATTTATTCTTTTTCATTCCCCATTTAGAAAAGTCAATGTATATATCGTTAAGTTAGTTCTGCATGCCTGCTGTGTAAGCAATACATAATATAATACCATCAGCAAATAACAGCATTAAAACAAAAAGCAAAAGCAAATTGCCTTTTGTAATTTTTGGGGGAGATTAATACAATCTTTAATATCATTAATAAACAATATACAAAATAGTGGTGGTGACAGGGGTTACACCAAGAGAGACATCAAAGAAGTCTTAATATTTCATAGCCTGAGTGTTTTTATACATGCCTTAACATTTGCAGATATAAGTTTCATCATTGGTATTTGTTTGCACCTGTGATATGATTCGATTATGTTTATCTATAATGCTTCGTGGATTACTGTATAGAATGTCTTTTCATTATCAATTTAAGCGAAATACATGTATAACTTATGTGTCTGCGAAAACATGTTGTATGACGCTGTGTAAGATAAACATTCACTCGGTTGTGCTTCGTTTGATTCTAAACCAGAATTTAAATTGATTAAATATATATTCTTCCTAACACCAGCAGTTGATTCTGTTTCGAAGACATAGTGATAATATTTTTGAAATAACATTAACAAAGTTAAGAAACGCCCTCGTTGTTTAAAACATACGCATCATAACTCGACCTCATTTTTTATTTAACAACAAAAACGCTTGAGCAACAATAATGTCTAAAGTAAATCATCATGAAATATTATTAAGATTATTGAACATTCTCAGAACATGCCATGTGAAGTAGAAGATGTAATTTTACACTTACACAACGCCGATTTACACCTTAAAAAACCACAATAATTACGTACGCATAAACGCTATCTTTATGCCAGAAATTCATATCAATATCTACAAACGAAATTTCTAGTTTTGTTAACGAAAGCAAACGATGAGATGGCCACTCAGGATTGTAATTCAATGTTTCTGAAAACTATCATTTCTTTCATAAGTGTGAACAAATGCAAAGTCTGAGATACAAAGACACGATGACCTTACCCGCATGGTAGACGACGCTGTCTATAGCGTGCAATAAGCTGGCTTTGCTGTGATATTGGTTCAGATTGAAGCCCAGCTCTGGAAGGGTCGCAAACGTGACCACACCCACTTGCACTTTGTCTGGACCTGCGGTGCAAGTAAACATCTATATTTGATATTGCATTACACAATTGACTTATACTGAATGTACTTGATTTTGAGGAAAACAACAACATGTTTTATAAGGTACAACCAACGCAGACGTCTTCTATGTACCAGTTGTCATATCATCATCGTCATCAATCCCTTCACCGGTTTGGCCGTTTGAGGGAAATGAAGGACGACAATACAGAAATCAACCTCCAGTCAGGTATGTTGTGTGCTGCTGAGAGTAATTCATCCATGGGAAGGGATGTCCACTCGTATACATTGCCCATACAACTTTTCTTCTGACGGCCTCGACGTCGACCTCCCTCAAGCGTTCCCTGGAGAACATTCTTGCACATAGAGTTGTTACTAGTGACGTGTCCAACCCAAGCCAGATTTCGTCGTTTGGCGGTCGCCAGTAGGGGCTCTTGTGGCTCAAGGGTTGCAGTCATGTCCCGGACGTACTCGTTGGTCTTGTGCTCCGTGTTGGAGATGCGGAGCAGTTTTCGGAGACATGTATGTTCAAATGTCTGTATCCTGCGCACTGTGTCCGCGTGAAGCGTCCATGTCTCGCTGCCGTAGACTAGGATGGAGACTACGAGGGACTTGTAGAGCATGTCCAAAACCTGCTCAGTCTGTCCATCGCTGCGGTCGCCACGGCAATTCTTATTCGGACCTCAGCGGCACTGGTACGATCATTGTTACCTACCATTGACATGATTGCGCCCAGTTGTGGTTTTATTAAAATAAATAAATACAGCTGGTATAATGTTCGGAAAAAATCTAACTGGTCATACAAACAAAACGCACCATCGAAGCAAGGAATATAGGAACATAAACCATATACAATGTTGATTTGTGTTGGTGATGGAAGATACTCAGATAAATCTGATAAAATGGAATTATGCTTACTAATGTCGCAGATGTTTGTCTCCGCAATTCTTATCTGACTTAGATCCACATAAATGTATTATGACTAACACGGCTTCCGATGTTAACGGAAGCCCCGTGAATGCAATCGCCCAATTGATATTGGTGAAAACAAGCATGGGTAGGTAGAGGTTGTTTATTACTTTATTTGTCTATAAAAATGCGGACAAGCAAAAACTGTTCAATCCAAAAAATTATATAGTTCAATCAATTGAAATGCTATATGACTGTGTGCAACAGGCATGCTTAATAGATCTGATTTTCACATTTGAAAACGAACGGAACATTTAATACGTGTGGTATTTTAACAAATGCAACAATTCGATCTACTCTGTCGGGAATTTTTTTTCACTATTTTATTTGATAATAATAAAGGTCACAACTATGGTAAAACAGCTATATAAAAAAAAACTGATTGGCTATGCCCGAGAAATTTAAAAAAATAAGCTAGAGTGATTTGCCTCACCGATGTCGTAGTTATTTGTGAAGTTTCTCACGAATTGCAGCTGTTTCTGGAAGTTGGAAAGGCCCTCGCTGTAGGATGCATCCAGGAGGAAGACGATATCTGCCTTGTCGTGCCTGCAGTCTGTGACGGGCATAATAGATATGTGTTGATTTTAGTTTAAGATCGTGATATCGGATTATCATTTTATGAGGTTATTTGCCTAATGGCCGTTTGTTTAAAAAGTGTAATTGAAAGGTGTAGTACAACTTGGCACCAGCATTTGTGAAATGATCGGGTTATAATTCACTGGTATTTTTCACTCATTCACTGCAGGACGAGTTCTGAGGTGTGGGAGCCATTTAACATTAAAAGGGCGGGTTTGCAAAACCTGACTTGTTTTATGTTATATAATACTTTTTCTAAATGTATCCAGCTTCGGAAACACACAGTTGGTGCTTTATCGAAATTTGTCAGGTACAAAATGGTAAATACATAGTAAGCCTAATAACACATGATTGAAGAAAAAAAATAATTGTACTATGTGTATCAACGGCTGATTAGAATATAATGTAACGAATGTGTTAAAGAATCAGAAACAATAAAACAACACTATTTTGACAATGTTGAAATGAAGACATCCTTATAGCGTACAATCTTGCGAATGTACGATTATTGTTCTTTAAATAATATCCGTACCTGGTTTTGTAGTTGGCATTGGGGTAGTCGTTGATGAAGTGGTTGGTTTATAAGTGGTTGTTCTTGTGGTTGTGGTAGTTGGGTTTTGAGTAGTTGTGGTAGTTGTGGTGGTGGTGAGTTTTGGAGTAGTTGTAGTTGTTGTAGTTGGTTTTGGAGTAGTAGTGGTAGTTGTTAGTTGTTGTGGTTGTGGTTGGTTTCGGAGTGGTTGTAGTTGTGGTAGTGGTCGGTTTTGGTGTAGTTGTCGTGGAAGTGGTCGGTTTTGGTGAAGTTACACTAATTACTGCATAAATCGTCAGAATAATACAAACGAGTAACATTCAATAAATGTAATGATAGAAAGAAAATTATGCATTCAGTATTCACGAAATCCAAATACTCAAAGGAAGCAGGCACACTTTAAATATAAAGATCAATTGACAATTGAAACCAACATTTCTTGAGCGTTGTGTATATTTGCTAATATATGGCCTTGTGTTGCTGTTATACAAATTTGCGTGTCCTCGCTGCTTGACGTTATGCAAATTCTATGCGTTGAACAAGTTAACTATAAAAAACGAAAGCCTTAAAAACATACATGTTGCTGATTTTGTTCGAATCGGCGTTGTCGTTGCAGTAGTTGTACTGACTGAGACAATAACTTCATTGTATTGAAACACGCGAAATTTCAATTTACATCTGTATTGATTAATACGATGTGAAAAAGGAGGCTTCTAATTTTTGACTTGTCTTTTTATAACAAAAGTGATGTTTTAGATAATTCACGTATTTCACATTGTAGGCCAATGAAGCCAGTCGGACACAGGCAGAAGAATGAGGGATTGAAACAGGATCCACGCAAACTGGGGCTAGGAGAACATGGGTTGAAAGTAGTTGTGATGGCTGAAGAATATAGGAATATATTATATAGCGATATTCTTTGATTGAGAGAAACACATTTGAAATTTATTTCGTTTAGTCAAAATTATACATGTTCTTTTGATAATAAGTCGCATTCACAAACAGTACGCGAAATTACCACACANTGCACATGGCAAAACGTCTTACCTCCAAAGAAAGCAAAATTTTCATAATTTGTGAACAATCAACCATATAAAATGTTAACCTCCTTCTCTTCCTAATTCCACTGGGGCAGTTATATATATAATAACAATTTCTGAACAAATGGAGGATGCAATATCTGTCTTTAACCCCACGAACGCCAGTTGTTCGGACTCAATCAGCCCAAGACTATTTAAATACGGGTCTTACAAATTGGCAAATCGATTGTGGCTCCTTCTGAACAGCTCTTTTCCATTTTCTCGGAAACTTTCTAATGACCTTCACATTTTGCAACAAAATGTATAAGCAAGCAGATCCGTACTAGCCGTTAAACTAACGGGCAAATTTCCTGTTAATTCGCACCGAAAGCGTTGTGTCGAAAAGACGTATACAGTTAACTAGTAACACAAAAAAATCTTCTCCCTTCAAATCCGGATATGTTAAGGGCGACGTCGCTAAAGCGCTTGATACTGGTAAAGAGGTCAGAGCAGTTGTATGTGATGTATCGAAAGCATTCGACAGAATATTCCATCAAGGTATATTCTCTTAAGTTGTCTTCTATTAAAATAAATGGCTCTCTGGTTTGTATTCTTAACCCTCTTGCAGACAGCAACGCATGGCCTTAGCGACTACATACTCTCATACATTTCAAATGTAAACAAAATAATATAAAAATGAAACTGATAAGTATACATAATTTCACCAATAGGATTAACACAATAAAGTATTATTCAATCCTTTTCAAAGGAGGTTATTGAATCGCATCTTTATAATTATACACTAATTTATACTTTTAAATCTCAAAACATATATTGACGATTGTTTTAGCCAAAATCAAATGATTTATCAAATATGTTACACTTACAATTAATAAACAACAGCACAATGTAAAAAACCAGCATGAACAATCTTATAAATGATTTATGCATGTATGTTAAGTTAACACCAACGTTGTCAAATTCATTTAAATAAACGCGTTAACAGTATAAATGCAACACACGTTTACTTTATAAGTCTGCGAAATAGATGTCATTGTTTATACATGATAAACCGTTTTAAAGGAAATGCATTCGGATGACGATGGTGGAATTTCTTAAATATAACATCATCGGACAAAAACGTCATTCTATTTAAATATGAAAAAGTGCTTACTGGAAGTTGTCGGAACCACATTTGGCGTGACAGATGTTGAAGGTCCTGAAAATGAATTGTTTTCTTATCTGTTTGCTTTTCAGTGAAATATAGATATTTATTTGTTAAAGATCAACAGTGCCAGTTCGTTAGAATGTAACCGATTTAACAAATTTTAAATTATAAGTATCAACATAACAAACTGTTCAACTACAAAACTATACAAAACGGTACACATGTCTCACTTGGCGATATATATTTTAATCACTTATGACGTCATCTGTATGGTGTTATGATACACAGTGTGTGATCTGTAAGCTCCTCTCGCGTTATGGTATTTATGTTTCGACGGAAACCATCGTATCAATTAGAAAATTAGTTGCCTCATCATGTCTATTCCACGCATTAAAATAAGTTTTTTTTTTTATTAAAGCAGTCAAATAAAACCCAAATGCAACAAACGTTCTCTACTAATTGGCAGGATATATATTATCTATATATCTTAAGAAGATGCATTTCCTTTATTGTTTCCGTTGGACGGTATACTGCTAAGAAATTGTTATAATTTAGATTGACTCATGCCTGTACAAAGTATGCCTTGATTACACATATCACCATGGCAACATGCATAGCACAATTCGGTATCGCTGGTCGCTCGCTTGCCAATTAGAGCATGGACACCTGTCTGGCCAGGGCATGCCTGTAATATAGTATAGATGAATAGTGATATTGCAGACATGTCATATATAAGGAGATACATTATTGTACGCCAGTCTTTTATTTAGGGAAAAGAACCATTGCTTTTGCAATACAAGGCTATACATATAGTACAACAATAATACTACAATTATGAAAAAAACTCGAGTCACCGCCTTAAACCAGTCAATTCATCATGCGGAAGAAAATCAAAGGGCTTTGCTAATAAATAGAGCTTCCATTTGCCGCAATATTGACATGTACTAGAAAAATAATAAGGTACAATACTATTATGCGTACTTAACTATAATGTGTTTATTATACTTCCAAGTTATTCTTTAACGACGTCAGTCTATACAGTAGACTGTTTTCCATTGGCCAATTATTGCTACACGATAGTCATATAAGTCATATAAGGCTTGTGTGTATCTGTTTTAGACATTATTTAAATATAAACAAAGAAAAACAAACAGGTTTAAACATTATTTAAAATCAAAAGTTACTCATACCTGTGTATCCCAACAGCCGAATTCGTACATAACCGTTCCACTATGTTTCAACACGTATTTGACATAGCATTCCTGAAAGCCATAACCGTTCGCTCAGTTATTTCAAACATAATTTGTTTAGCGTAAAGTAAAGCACCACGGTAATTAAAGACAAATGCCAAATAATAAAAAAACTACATTTCAAAACTTAAAAAAATAATGTTCTTATTATCTATTGAGTTGCAATACATACTTCCCCACTTGGACAGGTTTTGGTGGTAACACATTGGGTACTGTTAGGCATAGGTGCACAATTTAAGCATTGAGTAGCAGTCGCTGCAGCTAAATAAATGATAATTATGTTTGTCGTAGGAGTTTTATAAAAGTTTATGAGACAACGACATGCACAATACATCATTACATAGATTGGGTCTTCGTTCTTTTCAAGTTCAGGGAAGTAAGACCCAATTTAGAACTAATCACATTATAGGCACGTACATGAAATTCGAGTGTTAAGCGTTAAACGTGCGTATCGAAAAACGTTTAAAACAAATACAGTTATGACACACTATCTCTTTTCCATATCAATACGTGTGTTTTTACATTATAAGCGGATATAATACATCAGCTATATCATAATTGTGTTAAATGCATTGCTTGACTAAAGTGCGTTCAATTTTCCTGTCCATAACCCATATTGTTTCTCCTGAAATAACAATACCGACTAGCTTGAATTGAATTCAGCGATCGTTGTCATGTTAGATAAAAGTTAGCGAGCTGTCGGTGTTTCTATTTTATTTACTGATGGAAACATATCGCAACGTGTGCTCGTAAGCTGAAAATTGACACCTATGGTGGCATTTTTTTTAAATTGAACTAAGATCAACAGGTGTTTTACGCTTGAAAAATAATAAAGAGACGGGTAGACGCATTTAACATCATCAATCAAAGATTGCGTTGACAAATAGAAAGTTTAAATATCATTTTTGAGTGTGAAAAGTTTCAAATTCAAACATGGTTAGTAAAATCAATGGGCGAAAAACCAAGAACACACTTAGAAAAGGAGCAAACAATGTTTCTACAACTGGTCAATTACCTGATTCGAGGCAAAGAAATAACCAACCAACGAGAACAAGGCTCATTTCTGAAATGGCAATTAAAGTCTGATATGTCAATTATATTATACAATTATTTTATTTAAACATTTGATAATGGTATTTTACCTCTTTTTATTCGATGGTCGTTAGATATTTCTTTACAATGAAGGACCTTTTTTAAAAAAAAAATCTTTTTACAACTACATGTACATTATATTATGAAACTTAACGGTGTCAGCCAATAATACGCTGTATACACGTCAGAAAGTGCAAAAATAACAATCGAAAACCAGAACATTCAAAACGGCCAATTTAAGACTGGCATTTTGAAATGGTCTGATCTTTTGAAAACACTTTGTTACTTGTTAATTTGACCACCGAAAAATTACTCCCATCATGAAAAACGAATGCAAATGCGATAGTAATTCTATGAAATCAATAAGTTTGTTAACGATTTATTTCGAAAACAAACCCATGTATTTCCGTTATTTAAAATTAATTTTCTTTTTTTAAGAAAAACAACATGGTTATCCGGAGCACAGCTTAAATATAAAATATTTCAGTTTATACAAATAGAAGACCTAACACATACGTGAATTAAAGTTATCAGAGAGGCAAACTAAATTGTACATACCGCTAAAGTTCCGTTCAGATGGTCGACTCCAGTGTAATTGTCACGTATTAGAGTGCAATCCAATGTATGTCAATGCTTATCTATGGAACGGTGTTTAGGTACAAACTACAACCTTCTTGATGACTGTGTCATGATTCTTGATGGAACTTTCAATTTGTATGAAGACACCTTTTTATGCTTGATGACACTAACATAGTGCCTGATGACAAATGTCTTTTAACATTCGGCTTAATGGTATCATTTATGTGTACAAATGCAACGTTCTCTTCGTAAATTGCATGCTGGGTATGTGTATATTGATTTGGGTATGGTGTACGGACCGGTCCAAAAGTCTAAACCGTATGATACGATCGTATCAGACGGTTAAGCTAGAACCGTGTCATACGGTTTTGCGACCATAAACCGTCTGATACGATCGTATCAGACGGTTTTGACTTTTGGAACGATTGTTCGCTTAACTGTTTGATGCAAAACCGTATGATACGATTCGTATCAGACGGTTTACGATTCGTATCACACGGTTTAGCGTAAAACGTATCATACGGTTTAAACTGAATAATTCTATTTTTAAATTGAATAATACATTGAATAATACCCGTCATTACCGCCTTATACGATTCGTATCATACGGTTTCGGATCAGACGGTTTAACGTACGAACCGGTCCAAAAGTCTTAAAAGCGTATCATACGGTTTAAAACGTATCATACGGTTTATAAACCGTCTGATACGGTTCTAGCTTAACCGTATGATACGATTCAGACTTTTGAACCGGTCCGTACACCATATTTGGGCAGAGAGACTTATGCAATAGGCGCAGTGCATAATGGAATTAAATTAACGCGATTGCGAAATGTGAGTTTCATCCAAGCACAAAGCAACACACGATCATGCATGATACAATGATGTCAATTGACAGTCCTTTCAAATTGCTACGGAAGACTACGGATATTTACGGCGTATAACGGAAATTTTATGTTATGGAACAAGTTGCGCCCCTTTATGTGAAATTAGCCGCGTATTTTTATACATAATTCTCTGGTTCTAATTTTGAAAGATAAAGTAGATTTTCTTTTTCAGTAGGGAAACCTTTTTAGCCCTATTGTCTGGATAATTTTTTTTTAACTTACTATGTATACAAAATGTTCTTCACAAAATGTTTATGGTATAGTTATGCAAATTGTAATTATTTACTACAATTGTATAAACCTTGAACAGGATTGATACGTGAATTGAAAAAAGCTTCTTTAAAATCTTTGCAAATGTGTATTATTTTCTTTTAAAGTGATTTGATTTGAAGAATCCATTTATAATCAAATAGAAAGTTGTCAAAATAAACCTGATCCCAAGACATATTAGTGTTCTATACCGTGAAATAATATTAGATTCCTTTTTGATATTCATAAAATCTGAATTACTTTTGAAATGACCAATTGATTCTGACGAAACTTCGACATGCACTACCAGTGCATAATTATACACGTCTATCTTTAAGTTTTATGAAATAAATTCCATGTAATAGTTACTGAGAAACAGCTCCGGACGGACAAAAAACATCAATTTCAATCAATTGAAGGTGCATAACTCTAGATGTTTTTTGGCCAAGATGGTCACCATCGCAGTATGATAATGCACAGTTTGTTAGTTTCATGAAATTCAATGTAATTCTACTGAGCAACAGCTCCAGACCTAACACAATCTGCAATTTCAATCAATTTAGGGGAAGGGTATTTTAAGGCTCGGGGAAGGTGCCCTAGCTTTCATATATGGGGGGATAATGGCGTATAAAAACCAAATTTGGGGAAAATTTTCAGGAGATCATGCGATTGTACTCAAAGGAGAATACAATTTCTAGGTGTAAGTTTTATTTTGGGAGAAAAGTACATGAATGTCTGAGGGGATGCAGCCTTATTAAGAAAATTTCTGAGGGGACGTAGTCCGTATTCGGCTAGAGCTGTATAATAAACTTAGCCCTGAGGGCCCCCTGGCATGACCATTTTGAATCAATCAAGAAGAAAGCATGCCAGATAATCAATCGAATGCGAACGTTTACGCTCGATAGAAAGTCCCTTTTATCGATATACACAACAGTTATAAGACCAATCTCGAATACGCGGATGTAGTCTGTGATAACATTACAACTCAAGATGAAAAGATTATTTGCAGAACCTATATAATGAAACGGCTCTCGAACTATTAAAAAAAGGGAAACATAAACGTACCCATTTCTATAAAATGTATATATCAATATCACCTCCCTATTTGTGTACACTGATCCCCTCTAGCGTGGGAGAAAGGTCGCCTTATCTATTTCGTACTTATAACAATATTCGCAGCCTCCAAGGTAAATCACTACTTTTTCACGATCCTTCCTACCAAAAAACTATGAACTTATGGAACAATCTACCGGAATCTGTAAGAACAGCTCCTTCTCGCTCATTTTTCAAAGCAAATCTAAACAAAGATACAAAAATCCCCAGCATTACTACGATCGAGAGCGGAAGTCTAATGTTCTACATGCACGTTTACGAATGTATTGTAGCAGCTAAAATGAACATTTGTAAACGAACAACATTGTACAAAGTCCATATTGTCAATATGGTGAGATTGAAGATACAGATCACTTTTTCTTCGACTGGGGCAATCGAATTTATACTGAGAAAAGAGTTATCCTTTTTTGACAATCTGTCCAGTTTCCAACCCATAAGTTTGCAACTTCTTCTTTTTGGTGTTAAAACGGATCATACGAAGTAAATTCATTAATATTCAAACATGTTTAGTCTTTCATCCGAGCAAGTCATAGATTCTAGCCCTACTCCATCTCATAAACAAACCATATATTGTTAAAGAGGGCCCCGTCCCGCAACTATTTCTTTTCTTACCGCAACTTCTCTTATTCTGAAACTCTGCTCTTCAACTTCTTTTCCGTACCTTCTCAACTTATTAAGCTATGCATACTACTCTGTTATACTTTTTGTATTATATCGTATTTTTTCAATTTCCAAACGGTATTCAAATACCTATCACTGTACTATATTGTTCGTAATTTTGTCAATTTAATAAATTGTTGTTACACGTTAAGATGTTTACACCATAACAGCAGCGCTTATTACTGCATCGAGTTCTTTTTCAATTTCAATTCTGTCAAATTGTATTCTACAGCCTTAATGATAAGCAATACTGCAATTTATATATGTCTTGTAGATTGCTCGAAAATAATATGTAAATTTGCTTTGAAATGCTTATTGTGTTATTTCAATTAGCTTAACAAATAGTATTAAACCATGCCCTGAGGGGTATAACTATGGAGTTACCAATTAGATCCCAATAAAATATATGCATGCAACACGACAGTATAATGATACAGCTTCATGTTTAGTTTAATAAAATTACATGCAATAGTTAGTTGAAAACAGCTCCGGACGCAGAGCAGGTTATTTGTGTTAATAAACAATCCCAAAACACCTTTTTGTCAACTATTTTAGGTTTAAATGAGTGACAAAACTCATTCATTTCCATGAATATTAGAATATCTCTAAAGGCATTGAGTAATGATGGTCCATGGTGGTACTTAAATGATAGTTTTATTATGGAAAATCATTAAAATGTATTTACACATTTTAACTTAATTGTGTTATAATTTAATAGTTTACGTACGATTATACAGAGGTTAGTAAATTTGAAAAATGTAATAAATGTGTATTAAATTCAGTCAAACTATAATTAAATGTAAAAAAAATATATTATTTGGAGTACTAAATTAAATCATCGAGTACATAATTATTTAACAAAAAAATGGGATAATACTCAATTCTTGCCAAATCATTATATGCTGCTCTACAGACGGACACAAGTAATCAATTCGAATCAAATAAGGGTTAATAATTACAGAAACCTTGTAGATCACAACAAAGTTTATGCGTACACCACTGCAATATGATAATACACATTTATTTTTAAGGACGGACGGTGGGACGAGCGGCGGACGGATGGACAACGCCAAAACAATATTCCTCCGCCTTCGACAGGGAAACCAATTTTTAAATAGATACATGTAGATGGAAACCAATTATTTAGGTTAAATCAATACGTAAAGTTATACACATAACATAGTAAGTTATCAAATATATATTCAGGCAATAGTGCTGAAATGTTTCCCTACTTAAATGTATAATCTGCTTTACCTTTTAAAATAAGAATCAACTAATGTAAAAAGACATTCGTGATCAGGCACGATATAAGTGTCATCAAGCATGAACAGGTGTCTACATACAAATTGATAGTACCATCAAGAAATGAGACAATCATAAAGAAGGATGCATGTTTTACCTAAATACCGTTCCATGCTTATCTAACAGTCTTCGTGGAAACGTGAGTACATTAGTGAATGGAAATCTGAAATTATCGCGAGGTAACATTATCATTGTTCAGTAAGATATCATAAAAATCGTACGGATGAACATACAAACCTAACCAACAACAGCCAACGAAGTAACTGAAATACGTTAATCGGCAAACCAAATAGATCTATGTTCATAAACAAGTTAACATAAGTTGTACTAAACTTTTTCATTCATGTACAATGTGTACAAGTTGAAATATAATTCCGTATTGACTTCTTTGTCAACTTTCATGTATAATGTATCATAGCTAAGTAAAAAGTAAAGTATGTGTTCTCTTCAGTGCATTCATGGACGTCGACCACTAGTGGACACAAAGATTTGGTCACCCATTTTTTCGTTGTGTGGTGGAAGATGTTTCGATTGTGTGTCGCGAGTATCTGTGTCTCTAGATACGGTTGAACTGTAAACATTCCGTTAAGATATAACATTGTAAATGCATTCTACTCGTAAGCGCCTAAGCGTATGTGAAGTCTTAACGTTTTATACTTATCATGTTCAACATTAGTTAATGTGTTTAATATCTGTTTCAAAACGCTTCATCATTATGAACATGAAGCTTCTTGTATCCTCAAAATAGCCCGTCAAGAACAAAAACTATTTTATTGTTTTTGAATGGCGAGAGCCAAATGGTAAAAGTAATTTTGTGTTGTTTCTCTCGTTTTTCAGGCTAATTTTGCGAAGTTTATTGTATTCTTTGATATGCAATTGCATTTTTGTCTATAATGTTCATGTATTTATATCGATTATGTATAATCTGTGCCATGTTTGTTTTTTATATGGGTTAGTAAAGATAAAAATGGAAGTCTCACACATTGAATGTTTAACTGTACGTGTTGTTGTTGTTGTTNGGGGGGGTATGAAGTTTGTATTGCATCTCCATGTTTATCTTGATTTCTGTCATAAAAACTGTTAAGAAATGTGCAGAAGAATGACAACTAATTAATTAAAGGTCCTATGTCATTAAAAAAAGGCCTCAAGGGGGGCAACCTCTTTCAAACATCTGACTTTCACAAACAAATAATGGCACATAGTAACTGATACACCTCTTAATACATAATAAGAGAATAGTGCATGCATTCTGACATAAAAAAGTACTGTATGTTTACATTTGTACGTCATAATTGCGAGTATTTTGTTTATCCATAGATTGGGCAGAGGTATTTACCAAGCGTGATAACACAATTAGTTTAAGTGTTTGCAACTGTCATTTCTCGGTATGACTCCTAAGTCATACGTTCGGAATCCAGTGTTTTTATGGCATTGTCCCTTTAATAATTCATAAATAAGCGCTAGTCACCTCATGTTTAAATCCTTTTTGATGCTCCTATTTGTAATTTGATGTTTGGAACGTACACTTGAAATTGATGCTAGTTTTGCAGATAAGATCTTCTTTAACCTTCACTGGATCGATCTCGGATATATTACAAGTGGGATAGTTTCCCGACAGCAAACTGTATAATAAACTCAGCAAGGACCAAGTATTTGTATTTTAATTTGGTTAAATTGTGTTATTTACCTTCTCTTAAAGAAGTTTATATGTTGATTATTCTAACTTAACAGTGGATGAAATTGATTGATTTGCTAATTATTGCTTGTTTTACAAAATAAATAAATTATAAGTTAGTTTCAGTGGTGTTATATTGTGTACATCGATTGCTGTTTAATAGAATTATTGCTAGTTTATTTCTTTGGACTACACAAGTTCCAGTCCATATATTGTATACTGTTTTCTTTTACCCGGAATAAACTTATGCAGAGAGGCATATAGCTACTAGCCTTTCCGTTCTTTCGTTCGTCCGTCCGACCTTCTCTCCGTTCAATGTTAATATAAAATAAAGCGTTTCATATAGCGTAAATAATGCTGCATACAAATCCTTGACAAAATAAACACAATAACATCAAAATTACCTGATTGCGACCTGTATGTTGACCTACTTTTGGACTAAGACTAATTCTGAAGATTGAAATTCTTTGTTTATCTTAAATTATACGTTTCGTCTAACAGCAATCATGCTTCCTACCAATATTAAATAGATGCATGGATGATGTATTTAATGCTATCGGCACAACCGTCTGACATTGACAATCACCTACTTTCGGACACATACTAAACAGAATGTCCAAATTTTTAATTAATAAAAAATGACACGTTTCGTACAACATCAATACCTTTTGCCACTAAGCTTTGATGGATTACATGGATGTTAACTATGGACACGATCAACACACCCACATCACCCGACTTCATTTTGACCTGGAAATTAACCTTCTTTTGCACTAATGGTTTGCGCTTCATATCGTATATCATATATGGATGGAGGTATTGTGCTGTAATAAGTACTGACATGTATGGAACTACACTTGCTGAAACATGTAAGCGAAGTTTGTTTTTGTAATATTTGTGTAAAGTTTTGTGAATTTTTAAACATTTTTTGTTTGTCAAAAACATGTCGTAATTGAGTAGTTATATATTGAAACGTTTCATTGTATACCAAATGTACATTTTTATCTGTTTGTTATGCGATTCTAGAATACAAAATCTATTGATATTTGGAATATTCGGTTTTATGAAAAGTATAATGTGTTGTTCACAATCAATCTATCAGTTATTCACAGAGACAAACATTTATCAAGTCAATTAATAAAGCTTGGCAAATCTGATATATCAGACATGTCCATAAGTATGTAGCCAACAAAATGAAAATGTACAGACCAGTCCTCTTATAAATTAAAATGCTGTTAAAAATCGTATAAGACAAGCATGATATGTGAGAATATCAGTGTGTTCAGTCTGTTTTTGCTGTTGAATTTTATATTATCCAACAGCTTTTATAACATGATTAATTGTATTGATACGATTCTTGTTCTGAATTTTAAATGACATCCTGACATTATCCAAGATTTAAAAGTGTATGTCTTACTTGCTTACAGGTAATTTCTTTTATAATTTTTCAATTATCTGTTCCTATAGTTATTTTTTGTTTTAAATGCATGCTTCAGCGTATAACTGTTGCAGAAAATGAAGATGCCTCTAAAGGTTGACATAAATTATAAAAAGTACTTATTTCTTGTTTTTTTGTAAGCTTCTGTCTGGAGTTTGTTGTGCCTCTTAACTTCATTAAGTATTAGGGTAATTTTATGTTGAACATGTACACACTTGTTGGTGTTTCAGTCGTGTAATAATAATACGATACACTTGTTTACAGTAAATGGCATCAAAATCATTTGTGATGGGTTTAATATGCAAAGGTTATCAAAATTATTTTTAAAGAAACTAAATCATGTAACAGTTAATGCTTTTTCATGTATTTGTCAGAATGATTCTTAATATGTCATAAAGATAAACAAGATTAACATTTGTTAAGTACATATTTTTTACTTGCTTATCTTAATTCTTTGAGAACTATAACGTTTTTTTATTTTTGATACATCTGTTGTTTAAAAATAAGCTAAAACAATGGTAGCTGTGTTTTAATCCCTTTGCGTGTATCATATGTTTGTAATTTATACATGTAATTCTAACTATATATATGTTCTAAATGTGTTTTTACTCTCAAAGAGTCCTCTAAAATTTAGTCATGACAAAAGTTTACAGTCTAAACACGTAACATACTTCAAACCTACATTGCGTTTTTGAAAATAAACTAAAAATAGAATCGTAACGGTTTCTCTTCGTTAAAATATGAACACGCATAGGTGCAAAAAAAAAACATTCGGTAGAGAGTCTGGCAGGAATTAAAAACATGTACATTTAAATACTTGTAACTGTGAAAAAAGTAGATTGTGCGTTTGCGGATCACAAATATTTATCTATCAATGTAATCTTTGGGATTCAGTTAGTTATTAATGTACAAAAAGTACGGCTTAAATCATGTAAAACAATTAGGGGAAATATTTTAAAGGTATACGATTTTGTGGAAAGAGTTCAATAAATGCATATTACTAACAATACATTAATGTTAGTATGTTACCATGGAGAACCATGCAAAATGTTTATTTTGATTATTTATATTCATATTTTGCTGTATGTTTATGTATTGTTCAATTAAAAATTATTAATTATGTAACATAATCTTACCAGAATTGGGAACTTAATTTATTAAGAACCGGTTTTTCTAATAACTATTAAATATGTTGACGTAAAATGAACCTTTAGAGTAATGGCAAGGCGTAGTTTTTCAGTATTAAGAGCTTTGATTAAGAGTTGGTTATCAAGATTCTTTAGAACTTTTCCAATATATTTGTATAAAAATAGTGCCACTTACTTCTGGAATACCGCCAATCAACCCTCGTGCAGATTTTTGACTGGTTCCGAATATAGCTAATATTAAAACACCACGTAATCATGGTCGATTGAAATATAAATTGTCATTACATATGATTTTCCTTTTTTTTCGCGTGCATTTTTTTAATATAAAGAATAAATACATTAACCTGTTTTCAAATTCACAGATTTTAATAAAATAAGAAAATGTAAAAACGTTAGTTTTAGACATTTTACCCGGCTTTCTTCTTTATCTTAATATTAACGTGTAAAACCGGCGTATTAGTTGGATAATTGTTTTTACTGCTATTAATTGGTGAAGCCTGGTAGAATGTTGTAGTTTGACTTGGTGAAGTTGTGGTCGTAATGTTGGTGGAAAGGTTTGGAGTAGTGTTGTGGTGGTGGTCCTGGCTGGCAATGGTGTTGTAATAATAGTTGTGGTGGCTGTTATGGAAGTGCAGTGATGAATTTGATGTAAAGGCATATGTAGCAGAAATGCAGTTCGGGAATGTCTGTACCTCGATTCCTTGACAATAAACCACATTTTAACAAACACACAAACAAACGAGATACTCATTGAAGTATGTCTAATGAATAATACTGAGGGAAGCCTCTTGAGGCGTATTTTTACGAGTGCAAATGACATGTCTTCTTTCTCTTAGCGACATCGTGCATTTAAAATAAATATAAAGTCGTTAACTTGTTTATTAATCTAAAATCATTAACAACAAAAATGTCTTTGCTTAATCATCGCATGATTGGTCCTTGCACATCTGGAAGAAAAACACTCGTAAAGAAACAATGGTTTAAACATTGTTAAATATATTAATGCCCATCACAATCAATCATGAGATTTAAAGTTATCTTTTTTTTAACATCGGTGATTTTAAAAAATAATGGAACTTACATGGTGAAGCGCTATCCTTATGAAGTTGTAGCTGAAATATCGAATTAATTCATACAACATATATTATGTTGTTCTTGACATATATATATATATTTACAATTGCTACCTCATATATAAATGTATATATTTGCACGACTGCCTTGTACTAACTATTGTGTCAGAAAAAAAATCAGTAGCAAAATTAGTAATTAATGAAAAAGGAATATTTGCGTACTTAAACTTTCAAAAAATACTTTTTGAAATTATAACAATTCAATCCAAAATGAAATATGAAGTGTTTTAGGAAATAAATATGTTTGAATACAATACTACGATATGAAGAATTCAAGTAAATGTCAATTCTTAATGCATACCGTGCACTGGACTCGCAGCGGTGGTGGATTGGACCTCTAAAAAGCAACGAATGTCGTATGGAATAAAGTTGTAGTGAGCATTAAATTTGGTAAAATACCTGGTGAAAATCGATTGCCGCCCACATTAAATTGCACAGCTAACATTATTTCTTTTAAATATGTAAAATACGTTACAAATGATCTACAATTAGTTAAAAGTAACACTTATTTTATACATTAGAAAATGCCAAAATTCGTAAATTACAACCAATGTAAGATTCAAAATAAAACTACTCTACATGCACTTTAACAACTATTGACCGTAGGAGTCTTTGTTCTAAAATTGAATTTACCAATCAAGGGTTGATGCATGTAGTGTTTAACAAACTCAAATGTTTCAAATTGAAAAGACGTTAATCAAAGAACAGAAAATCATATTCTGTCTACGAACTTATTGCATGAATATAAATATTAGAATTGTAAACTGCATCTCCAAATTTGTTGGAACAACCCACCTAATACATAGATACAGCTAACGTGAATACTATTTTCTACCAATGGTAGTTTTATTTAAATACATAATAGTTGATATTGTATGTGAATTGAAGACGACGTTTAATTAGTCAACTTGGTTTTTTTCACGCGAGATTTTTTTTTACAAAATCTAGGCAATTTTGAACAACCTGTATAAGATATTTTATGATAGATATATAAACAACTTAACACATACCTTCGCACGCGGCTGCCTTGATATCAGACTTCAGCGTTCTCAGAGAGTTGAAGTCCGACACAGTGAACACGTGGCGTGGATCCGACGCGATCGCGTTCAACTCAGCGTTGTTGATGCTGGAGCCGATGCCGATGGCGATGACGACAACGTTCCTCTGCTTTAGGAGGTTGGCGGCCTGG
>VMBQ01000835.1:116763-223389 GCA_007657795.1 Dreissena rostriformis | reverse complement strand
ATCCTTACTTTACTGACTACATACCTATAACAAGTTTGAATGATGTTGCACCATCCTTACTTTACTGACTACATACCTATAACACAAGATCATGTTATGGTAAAATCTTTTACAACAATTTGGATCAATTAGAAAGTTCAAAGAGAGAAGCGAGAAGCTTATGTTATTTTGAGCAGACATTTATATGATACATATTGAAATATGCAATATTATTATCAATGTTAGGATTATGTGAATGTTTTGTTTCTTAAATTTGTTATCTTAAATGAGAGTTGTGTCTGTCACATAGACCTTTAGGTAAATACATTTACCAGCAATATCATGATATTTTCAACTTGCAGACTGTGCAATAAACCAGTCAACGAGCCTCAGACAAGGAGGAAAAGCAGGATAGTCGCAAGGCGCTCCAAGAGACAGAAGCAGAGGCAGAATGAGCGTCTGTCGATCAATTATGGGTCAAATCCCGATGATCCTGTTGGTAAGTTCACTAACTGTACATTTGGAATACTTAAATTGTTTGTTGGTCACTTTCATTCACTTCTGTCTAATGTTTTTATGTGATCTTCACGAATTTTGCTGAAAATTCTTGTCGTCATAATATCTATACCAAGTTTGATAATCAGCCAAAATGCTGTACGAATTGTTGAGTTGTTTCCCTTGCTTAATTTAACAAGAGCACCGTCAAGCGGATGCCAACGCTCGGCTGTGGGTGCTTGGATTTTGTTTTTTTGACCTTTGACCTTGAAGGTCATCGTTGACCTTGACCTTTTCACCACTCAAAATGTGCAGGTCGATGAGATACAAATGAAAACCCCCCCCCAAAAAAAAAATGACCTTTGACCTTGAAAGATGACCTTGACCTTTCACCAATCAAAATGTGCAGCTCCATGAGATACACATGCATGCCAAATATTAAGTTGCTATCTTCAATATTGCAAAAGTTATGGCCAATGTTAAAGTTTTCGGACGACGACGACCACGACTCGGAAGACGAGAGGGCTATGACAATACCTCGGGTTTTCTTCGAAAACAGCTGAGCTAAAAACCAGCCTTTGTAATAGTTTCCACTCATTGTGACTAGTAGTTGTCATTGAATCTTTACCAAATTTGGTATTATATATCTCAATATGGATTCAAACTACAGGGTCTTTAATTGTTTTACAAACAGCACTTGTGGTGCATATTTTTTAGTGCATCCTATTTCTTGCAGGAATGAGGTTTGACCGTAGCAGTGCCAGCTCCCATTCCATGTCCTCAGGCTTTGCAGTCTCCATACCGAAGCACGGCCGCAGAACAAGGGGCGTCAAGAATATGAACCATCACCGCTCACATAGGGGCACATCAGACTCTGGTTGGCAAATTTTCTTGTGGGGACTTTCTTGTCGGCCCTTTCAAGAGTTATAAACACCTCCTTTTTTTTAATGTAAGAATGTTCAAATGTAGGAATTATCTTGTCAGCTCTCTGAAGGGTCATACACACAGCCATTGTTTCAAATTTAAATAAAGAATATCCACTTAGGGACTTTCTTGTCTGCTCTCTGAAGGGTTACACACACTCCCATTGTTTTAAATTTAAGAATGTCTACTTGTAGGGACTTCCGTTTCAGCCCTCTGAAGGGTTATGAACACACCCATTTGTTAAATTTAATAATATCCACTATCAACGTTCATGCAGGTGTCCGATAGACACTTGTTAGCAGCCTTTCGTAAAGCAAGGTTTTGGTTAGCCCTCATAGGGGTAATACACACACCCATTTCTCAAAATTTAAGAACGTGCACTTCCACACATCATTCTGGCCCTAGAGATTTTTGTTAGCAGCCTTTCTTATAAAGGGACACAAACAAATGTTGAACATAAGTTGTATTTGAAATCTGCTTGAATACAAACTCTCATGTTTAGATCGGCTGTTTTTGAAGAAAACCCAAGGTATTGTCATAACCAGCTTGTCCGCCTTCCGTGTGGTCCCAAAACTTTTAACATTGGCCATAACTTTTGCAATATTGAAGATAGCAACTTGATATTTGGCATGCATGTGTATCTCATGGTGATGCACATTTTGAGTGGTGAGAGGTCAAGGTCATCCTTCAAGGTCAAAGGTCAAAAAAACAAAATCCAAGAGAAGTAACAAGCTTTTAAGAAAGATAATTTCTATACCTGCCAAATGATAAATAGAAATGTTATTTCAAAGTGGCGCAGTAGGCTGCACCCACAGCCGAGCGTTGGCACCCGTATGCACTGCTCTTGTTTAAGGTTCTTGCCAAGGATTCAAGACCCATGCTATAATTTTTCTCTTTAATTCAAAACCCATAATTTGCCAATTCAGTTCTTTTTCAATCGGCTGCAACTGGTCAATTATGTTCAGCTTGTGAATACACGTGTCTGTTTCTAATTTTGTTTCAGATGGAAAGTCGCAAGGTTCACGCAAAGGGTCATCAAGGCCATCCCATCGCAGGTCGTACGAGTCGAGTATGAGCCAGAAACTTAGTGATATCGAGAGAGAAATTCGTGAAGAGGAACGTCGTAAAAGAAGAAAAAGGAAAGGGGATAAGCGGAAAAGATTTACTTCGCGGGTTCAGCCAATTTTTGAGCCAATATCGAATAATGTGCTGAAAATGAATTCTTATCAAATGAAAAATTTTATGAACAGAAGGAGACGTAAGAGCGATTCTTCTGATATCAGTATGGGTTCTGGGCTAAATGGTTTTCCTTTCAGTCCTGATAAAGATCACCAAAATGTTCAGAGCAACGGACACTTAAAATCAAATATTTCTGAGTCAAATAGCATTTCAGAAATTGAGCTACCTCAAACTCATCCTAAGCTGCCAGATTTGTCTATTTTCACTGCTAAAAGTGCCTTGCCTTCATCAGAAAATATGCAAACGAATAACAATGCAAAGTCAAATACTGAACAAATAAAGGGGGACAATTCAACTTCCAACACTGCCAATTTCAAGGGAGCTGATCCCTCTCCGAGCGGTAGCTTCAGAAGAGGTCGTCGTCGAGAGGTGAAACTTGAAATGACAGAAACCAGTTTTTACCAGGAAGACGAGGACAAAATTGAAATGGGAGGTAATCAGGTAATTCATGCTGAAGAGAACTGTCAAGAAACAGGGGAGATCACCAATCTGCAGGAGTTAGGTCCCTTGGTGAATGAAATATTTGCACAAGCTAGAGCCAGTGCAGGTTCTGGGAGAAATTCGGGGCAGAAAGATTTTATGGGCAGCAGTAGACTAGGGTCTGCATCGAGCAGGGGTAGTAAAGGAAGCAAAGGAAATGCGAGGGACTTCAAGTATGCGAATACAAAAGTAAACCTGCCTCCTGAGGTGCCTAGAAATGACACTGAAAAGGCCTCTCGTAAGAGACCATTCTCTGGTGATTATGTCTTAACAGCCAAACGCAATACAGCGAAGAGAGAGCATGAAACACGTAAATCCCAGTCTCAGCCAAACAGCCGAGTGTCTTCTGCAACTTCAAACCATAAACGACAGATAGGGCATAATGGCAAAATGAACTTTTATGATGGCCAGAGTTGGTCCCGTTTTTTAAACAACAAAGGATATTCTGCTGGTGAATTTTTTGGTCCAATAAGTAACCAACCTGATGTTGTTACAAACTATCAATCGAATAGTTTCTTTGCCTCTCCTGCAAATTATTTTCAATTGGATCCTGTAGACTTTCACCCCACCCATCAGGGTCCCTTCTCTGGTCAGTTTCAGTTAACAGAGAAAGGTCATGACCTACCTTACGGACACACGCAAAATATCAGTGGAGGTGGTGCCAGTACCGGCTTCACTGTAGCCGATAAAAGTACAGTTGGTGATACACCACAATACTCACCAAGACCTTACACAAGCCCATACAGAAATCACGAACACCTAGCTGAAGAAATTGGTGAAGAAACTGCGACTAGAGACCTTCAAGAAGGTATAACTAGTAAGCAATATGTGGGCAAAAGATCTAATATTAAGGCAAAACGAAAGTACCAAGATCCAGCCGAAGGTGATGTGTTAGGAAATGAGCCTGAAGTGCCTTTTGCAATAACTTATGGGAATAGTTCTAGTGCTGAAAAAGGTTATATTCCTAGACCATATACAAATCCTTACAGAACACATGGTGATCCTATCTCTTGTGAAGATGTGTCTAAAAGACCAGGTGTTGAAATCACTGATGATGAACATATCAATGGCACAACGGAGGTAAATGTGTTGAATATTGAGCAGGAGCAAAAGGAAGAAATGCTCAATCACAGGCCTTATACCAATCCATACAGAAAGCATAGGGGCCCGTCATTAGATGATTCTGAGCTATTTGACATTCCAGAGCGTATAGAAGTGACAGCGGAAATGCATAGATGGTCGGCGATAAATAATGAGACGGTAAATATACTGAATGTGGAAGCGGAACACTGTACGCACTGTGGAGCCGAAAAAGATCGTCCAGAAAATGTAGACATTCTTGATATAGCTGCTGAGCAGATGGCCCTAAGTGCCGATACCAAGAAATGTGTGCAAAATGATCTCACTTGTGTTGGTTGTAAGACTAAGCCTGCAGAAAATCTTGAGGGGTCTAAGTTTACGGGTGGTAATAATTTCGTCTCTGAAACAACAATGAAAGAAAACCAACAAGGAAAACAAAAAGTTGTTAAAGGTTTTGTTGATAAGAAAGCTTTAAAGAATAAACGTGACCAAATTGATAAACAGTCCCTGGATTATGTCAGTGAAAAGAAAGGATCAATTAATGAATATCCAGATAAAGTTGAAAACAAAAAGGATACGAAACAAAAAGTGTGTAAAACAAGTTCACCAAGAACCAAAACTCCTAAATCAATGTTGCCAAATGCACAAGTACCAGATAATGTCAGTGATAATCATGAAACAATCAAAGCATTAAGTCCGTCCAAAGAAAATGGGTTGGGTGACAGTCCAATTAAAACTAACATGTCACCAAGGACGAAAGGTCTAGAAACAGAAAGAAATGCTTTTAATGTTGCAAAAGTGAATGCTCTTAAAAAAGAGGCGAAAGAGAAGGCAAGCGCATTCGATGGGTCTGGGTCAAAAGGGAAACAGATTTTAACAAATCATGCTTTTAAAGATGCCATTAGCAACGGAGCCTTAGTGTTGGCAAAAGGCCATAAAGGTACAGGGTTATTTACATTTAATAAAAATAAACTGGATAATTTGCCAGTTGCGTCAAATTCAGATCAAAGGCCTCCAATTAAAGAGGACAATCTGAAAGGTAAACCCAAGCAAATATCGCAGAATAATGAAGTGAAAATAAACAGTGTTACTCAACCTTTGAACCCTAGAAGTGACCAAGTGAGTCACGGAACGAATGGTGCTACTAGAGAAACTCAGGCTAAAGAAACATTGACAGGCCCCATAAATCCACCATTAAAAACGTTTCCAGGGTCGGATCAACGGGACAAAGCAATGGATGTACCAATATCTGAGGAAAGTCAAGAGCGGAAGAATGTTCTTCTGCCTCCAAGACGACGATTGGGATCTCAAGGGTCAGGGTCAACGAGTTCAAGGTCAACAAGTGCAATAACAAGGTCATCGGGTACAAGTCGCAATGACAACAGTGACAGTTTCACCACTCAGAACTCAGGTAACGTGAAGTTGGGATTTAAGAATGAGAACTATAAACCACCACCTAAGGAAAAGAATGCAACAAAATCAAAGCTGCCACCCGAGCGTTCTGTAGGCATGTTTGACTTTCTAGAATGTGATGACTTTGATTCGGAGTACGACGACGTTTCGACCGATAATCTGACGGACACATACACATGTACAGATGATGATTTGACGGAAGTGTCTTCACTTCCGTGTTGATTTGACCTTTACTGGGGATAAAGTGGGTTTCTGCCATTCAGTTATGTTATTCAAACAACGTTAATTTCTTTTTATGCCCCCAGTAGGATGGCATAAAGTGATCGCACTGTCCGTCTGTCTGTCTGTCTGTCTGTCTGTCAGTAGGGGGCATTTTGTTTCTGACAAAAACATCTCTTGTTTTAATTATATTGATTATTTGATATTTGATACACATACCCAGCGTTAAAGAAAAAAGTGCTGAATGTGTCATGTGCCTGTAACTTTGCACGCATATATTATTCGTAGAATGTATTGTTGTTTTTGAAATGTAAAACTGTTTTGTTATAAGCTCACCTGAGCACAACATGCTCATGGTGAGCTAATGGGATACCAGTTTGTCCGTCATCCGTCTGTCTGTGCTTCCTTGCTTGCGTCCGCGAACTTTTTCTTCCACATCTTCTGAACCACTTGGTAGTATGTGATAACATTTCACAAGCTTTTCTTGGTGGTCATATATGAAAATTGTACACATTGTGCCGGTTCGTTGATAAATTAGGTCACGGGCCCCAAAAATGGCTTGTAAAATGAAAATTAAATTCTATTATTGTCACTTTACAGTTTGTTCAAATAGGGGCTCAACACTTTTACAAAGGGCTAATATACCGAATATTACAATCCAGTCTGAAACTGAAAAGCCGAAGGCTTTCATATTTGGTATGAAGCATCAACTTTTGTTCAAATGACTCCCCTGGCGTCACATCCTGCCCTGAGGTACCAGTTTTAACATAGACTTATATGGGGAAAATATATAGGTTAAAAATCTTCTTGTCTGAAGACATGAATCCCACGGCTTTCATAGTTGGCATCATCAGAGGTCCTCTCTAAAACAACAAGGCCCATGGCCTTGATATTAAATATATCACATCAGCTAGTGGTCCTTTTGTTCTAAGCATGCCGTCGGGATCAAAACAGGCTATATGTGTTACATGATCTATATAGACTGCAGCAGCAACATAACTTTACACATTTCTAAAATCAAAACGTTTCAGAGGTGTAAACATTGGTAGGTAGCATCGTATGTTGGTCCTCTGTTAAGTTTGTTCAAGTATTTCCCCTGTAGTCAAAAATTGCCCCAAATCTGCGCCCGGATTCACCTACCAATATCCAGAATTAAGTCTACAACTGATCAAGTATACAACTGAAAAATATATTTTAAAAACTGTTTCGTTCGAATAGTATAATACAGTTTAATATAACATAGAATTAAATATTTATAAACACCATGCTTAATTCAGAACAAATTATGTATGCCATAAGCAACATTTGTAGCTTGTATCTTTTCAAACGCTGTTCATATTTTTTCTTAGTTTAAGTCTATTATTTTTACTTAACTTAAGTCTTAGAGAGTGTCGGCGAATTCGGGACCAGTGTTCGGGAGTATTTTGCCTCTGAGATACAGTTTCTCATGTGGGTGTTCAAGAATCTGATTGTTGATAAATTAAATAATTTTCAGTTGTGGCATTTTATTTTAGAAATAGTATTATTTTCTCTTGTATTACATAAATAAACGACTATTCGAAAGGGTTTCTTGTATTTTAATAAACTTTGTAACATTAAACAACAACACATAAAACATGTTCCCATGCTTCACAAAACATAATAAATAACTGCACATACATTCAAATAGATTAATATACGAACAATTTGATCGACTGCAAGTAGATTTTACATGAAGCTCAGCAAGTCTTGTGGTGGAAAGTAAGAATAGTTGGTATAGAATACGAATGTTACAGTAAGAATAGTTGGTATAGAGTACGAATGTTACAAGTAAGAATAGTTGGTATAGAGTACGAATGTTACAAGTAAGAATAGTTGGTATAGAGTACGAAGGTTACAAGTAAGAATAGTTGGTATAGAGTACGAATGTTACAAGTAAGAAAAATTGGTATAGAATACGAATGTTACAAGTAAGAATGGTTGGTATAGAGTACGAATGTTACAGGTAAAAATAGTTGGTATAGAATACGAATGTTACAAGTAAGAATAGTTGGTATAGAAAACGAATGTTACAATTCACCAATATGAATATAACTTTCAAGAAACAGCGGCAGTATCATCTTGAAGAGTCATTTGTTTTTACCAAAATAATTAAATATAAATTCCGAAAGGATATTGTGTCAATAACATGCAATGACCAAATAGAGTTTGTTGTTTTAAATTGAAAACAAATATAGACTGGTGCATAACCTTTGCCCAGTTTCTATCATTATGGCATGTTAGATGACCCAATACTCGTCTATAAATACAAAGACTGACCACGAAGTCGAAACATTTGCCTTTGAAATTATCTTTGTGCATGCGCTGTTATCTTACTTTATTCAAATCACAAATTATTGAGCCAATTTTGATTTTGTTTCCAATGAGATCAAGGGCGAAGTTTTGATATGAGAGTATCGTGTAAGAGACCTGTTTTTATCTATATGCTTCGGTTTGCGCACGAGACAATTAAATACCAATTCATGATCATTTTGTTGGAATTTAAAATACATGTACCATATAATATACTTCGATCTTTTTACAATGTATGAATCAATCACAAAAATAATATCTGAATGACATGTATTTGAAGAAAATCGATTAACTGTTTGTAAGGCAATTTCATCCAAAGTCACATAAAAGCTTAAGACGTTTGATGAAAAAAATCGCATACAAGATTTAGACGCTTGATGAAAAAAGTCACATAAAAGCTTAAGACGTGTGATGGAAAAAGTCCCATAAAAGCTTTAGGCGTTTGATGAAAAAAGTCCCATAAAAGCGTTAGACGTTTGATGAAAAAAGTCCCATAAAAGCTTAAGACGTTCGATGAAAAAAGTCACATAAATGATTTAAACGTTTGATGAAAAAAGTCACATAAAAGCTTTTCACGTTTGATGAAAAAGTCACATAAAAGCTTTGATAGTGAAAACAACATCACCGATAAGTTTAACGTTGTCAAAATGGACGTCCGTCAAGAATTGATTATACATATTAAAAAAAATATTTTGTTAAACATTGTAATAAATCGCAACAAAATTACAACATAGTTACACATGTTTTCACCATCAAGTTCCTGAATAAATAAACAGTATTATACGAATTTTATAATATGTAAATAAATAAATAAATTAATTTATTTACATGTAAATACAACAGACTTAAATACACTGATTATTGTAAATGTACATGCGTTTATCAAACCTTACATACAAACCTCAAATAAAAGGATTATCAAATGACAAGTTCACACGACCATAAACTATTATGAAAAACAAATGCACGTGCAAGAATAATTTGTAACAAAATTTAGTTTTTTTGGCAACATGTTTCAATTATGCTTGTCATCATTAAACGATAACATCGTCTACACAATAAAATCATGTCCATTGTATTTTACCTCTTAATAACGTTTCAGATGTTCAAGCCAATATAAAGCTTCACATTGAAATTTTCGTATTGGCACATTGTCTTAAAATTGCCTGTGTGGTTGTGGAATCACAATCCGGGAAAATGTGTGATTCCCATGAGAGGCCATTGACCTGTAGGCTTAACAAACACAGATGAATGTTTTATATGGGCACATATATTGCCCATGTTTGACCTCTTAGTGTGACCTTATCCTTTGCTCAATTGGACACTGTGACCCACACCGTCTCCACATGGTAATAACTCGTGGTAAGTTATTTCAAGATTTCTTGAACAATGATGACTATTAAGTGCGAACAAGCTACATAACATACATGATATTTGAGCTGTGAGCTCAGGTGTTGCGCTCAACAGGCCGTAATCAAATGGTAAGAATTTACGAAAAGTAATTGAACAATTACTCTATAGGTGATGAAGTTACAATCATTCCGGACATGATCGGACGGACGTATGTACATAACAATTAACCGCAATTGTGACAGCTTTACAGAAGTTTCATCTTAAATTTTTCTTTCAACTGAAAGGCTTAAATATGAGACTTGATAATATTTCTCAACGGCAAAAAGTCGCTTACGTGAAAACCATACAATTGACAAAACCATATTAAACAACTTGTTATAAAAAAGGTTTGACTTAGAAAAACGAACAACATAATGTTTACACAACATTACATGATTACAATAATAGCCTCATTAAAGTTAATGAGCTATTAATGCATATTAAATTCATAGGTTAAACAAATCAATACTTTGAACAACAACTATAAATCAATAAATAAATATATACATGTAAACATGTCCTTCGCAATTCAAATTAAGGTAAACACACCTCAGTTCTGGTCTAATATGCAAGATCCCCAGTAAGGATTATGATCATTTTAACATCATTTCTTGTTCTTCTTCCTCTTCTTCTTTTTCTTTATTTGGGACTCTGAAACAGGATCGAACAGTACCTATACGTACACTGCATATGAAGCAACAATTTATTATTTATCAATTGTTAGGTTTTTTCAGTGGTCAACACATTTAATGAGGCCCTTCAATAATTAAATAAACAAAATACTGCTGAGGGTCGTGGGTCTGTACGAACTAAGCCTTATGAGCGCATACCGCGAAATAAAAAAATAAGTACATACATATCTTTCATGAAGTATGTTGCAAGGTATACTTTAGTTTACAGCTATGTAATCATATACAGGCTTCATATATTAGCGATCTAGATATTTTCGACAATCTCAAACGAGTGGTAATACTAGCTTATTGAAAGTAATATGCATTATAACTTTTAACACACATGCACCGTAAAACATACACATTTCATATAACATGCGAATATTACAGTGGCTATAGTTTACTTAAATTGTAATCGGTCCAAATCTCCCTAATATGTGCATTTGTTTTTAATATGAATTTTTAAAAAAGGTGCTTATTTCATGAACACGTATTACATAAATAAACATTTAAATATAAAATAACAGTAATAATAAAATTATAAATTTGTAGATTAGTAAACAAAAATCCGTATAAGAGACAGGTCATGTTAATCTGTGGTGCAAGCCATTCAACTAAAATACAAAAATACTTCAGGTCCGAACTCCACGTCAATAAAAACCACATGCACACATACATGTATTGGTACTTACCTTTTCATATAAAACATACCTGCATGTCAAACGTTTAATATATTAAGCTAAATACACTACACATATTGTATGTAGACTATAGGTTACCCAATTACGATCACACGTGATTATACATGTATATGCAGATGCATTATCTTTTGGAGGGGATGCGTGAACGGGGGGTTACTACATTTAAGCGAAATTAGTTGTAACTTACTGGCAAAATTATGTTTTGTTTTTCGTGATTTTTGTGAAGAGGGGACGGAGAATAAACGAGTGTATTCATTAAAAGAAATATACATGTAATGAGGCACATTGGGTGAAAATATCTTACCTCTTCTAACGGAACTGCCGAAAAAGGCGTCATTTTGCCAGTCAATTACAACATTCATCACTTAAACGCAGCCCCTGTATACATGTACCCCCCCCCCCGATTCTGTTTTCCGGACTCTATGCAAATGTTGTGTTCTTTGCGAAAACGATCCGCTAATATAACCGTATAGACGCAAACACAGCCATTTACTAAATCTTCATCTGAAGGAGACAGGAATACATAGCACACAGCTTGGGGGTACCCCACGGGTCTTATACATTTTCATCGATGATACGATAAATAAATGTTATCTATAATATATATACCTCTATAGTACAAGAAATGTTATTCTAAAATAAATTAAGCTTAGTTGAGGAAACAAGAAGTGGCAACTAATATGTACATTATATTTTGATCCAAATTGTATCAATCAGCTCACCTGACGCTTTCTGCTCATTGGTACTGTTTGATACTGTATCTGTTCTTCCATAACTTGTACCTCCTTGTGCGCCTGGTGCTGTCGCTGCTGCTGATGCTGTTACTTCTGATGCTGCTGTTGCTTTCACTTCTGCTTGCGGTATAACAGCCTTGGCAGGTGTTTGGCCACGATTATAAATGACTTCACTGCATTGGATAGCCACCCTCTCTTCTTTTGTTGGAGCAGGAGCTAGATAAAATGTTGGGAGCTCCAGAATTATATAAACACCTGATTCTAACCAACACATTTTTGAAGAGAAAACGTTGGGAGCTCCAGAATTATATAAACACCTGATACTAACCAACACATTTTTGTAGAATGAAATCAATATAAACTAAGACTTAGGAACAAACATATTTATTAGGCCCCCTATTTTACACACATGGTACAAGTTTGCCCTGTTGTTAAAACTGTGCGTAAATTAAGAATTATGTACTAGTTATCAGAGATGGTGGTTGCCTAGTCAGATTTAACAGAAAAAAATCTCGTAGAACACTACAGTTAATTTGAAAGAATAGCCGTACATACAAGTCAAAGAAAAGCTTGGTTCTAGTACTTCTCGGCATGTTATGATTTCTTTTACCAACAATATACAAAGACCAGAAAGCATTCAAAACATGATTTGCTTGGAAGTTCAATATTTAACTATTGCAAGTCGGGCCATATTTAACAAGAAAAATGGTGATACCAAAAAACCATGTTAGAAATTGGTAATCAACTTATTTTTATGTAATTGTGCAATCAAAGCGTGTAATCTATTTGCATAAAACGTGTTCAGCGGAAACCGTCTGTCTATCTCGAAAACAATGACAATGACATTGATTCTGCAAGTCCTCATGAATTATAAAACTAGTTATGGTGTACGTTACCAACACAAACATTTAAGCACACTATCCTCCCCAAAACACTGAAGTTATTGAGAGGAAGCAATTTTTCTGTTTTTATTAACAGTAACTTTTAGCATGATCCATCTGTCTCCCAATTCAATCCGAGGCTACGTCTTATTTGGAATGAACCTAAAAGTAAGTTGATCACAAAATACATAATATAATTAGGAACATTTGTATACGTACTACACACACCATGGGAATATTTTCCTGCGGTTTCAAATTCTGTGACACGCGATCCATAAGCCGATGAAGAAATGTTTTCAACGCGAGGTGATGATTCTAGAAACCAAGAGATAACAGTTTAAGAACATGACATTTATAAATAAAATTTAATAAATAAATAAATACATACAAGTATTGTATACACGATATATTGTAAAGTCTAAATGTTATAGGATAAAGAGAGAGTGTGTAAATTGAGTGTCAAACATTGGACTGTGAAACACAGTGATACAAAAGAGGAATTTGCCCAGTAAGGATTACCTGTCTCTCTGACATCGAAGGCAGTCGGGCCCTTCCAGGTAAATCCAAGGACAAAGGTCACCGGTCTGTTGCTAAGCCCGTCACACGGATAGTACGTTTTTATTTTGAACGTATGCTGTCGGTTATTGGGATAATCGGCCTACAAAGAAACCTTGTTATCATTGTAATTTTAAAGCGAGGAAGTCATTGTTTAAACCTATGATTTTTTAAAGGCTTATATAATTTAACAATTTGTGTTGTGTTTATATTTTATTACATTTAAATGTATGCAAAGACGGACGATCGTGTACATTATCGAAAAGGTTTATCTTATTACCGTGTGTGAAATAAGATGACCATTGCCATCAACAATTCCATCTAGTCGCTGTAATTCGTCCTCAACAAACGATTCTCTCCAAAAATAATCCCTAAACACTGGCGGTCGTGTTCTGCCATTCGTTTTTTTCCGATCCATCCATTCTTTTCTTATTGATTCCAAATCAACAATATCATTTCCGGCTGTACCCTTTCCCAACGCATAGTAGTTCTTCGGTTTCTTCAGTCGCGATTGTTCTGTTGTGTTAATGAAATGGTTCTTGTCATACTCAGTATCCCATTCTTTCATGACTTCCTGATAAACACTTCCGCTTACAAGACATTCCGAGTCTGTCTGAGTTCTTTGAAGCAGTGGCCAATGCAGCATTGCAAAGTATAAGTACGCTTCAAGATACTTTCTGGGTAACTGCTTTTCCCGTTGCAATGTCAATAACTTGGTACTGTAGTTCAGAAGAGTTATATATTCTCTCTCATCACATACAGTGCGTTTTGATTTACCAGATCTATTGCAGAGCGTTATGATGCTGTGTCCGACGTAAACAAGTAGATCACGGATGTCTGTCGTCTCTTTTAAAACGTTCCCTGTTAAATTATGTTTGGCTTCATTGACCCGTTTTTCTAGTGCATCCCTGTGTTTACGTTCTTTCGCCTGCATAGCATTCATAAGAGGTTTTAATCCTATGCCAAATGTAAACTGATACCTATCAACTTGTCTTCCGTAAAAGCGTTCGTATCGCTCCCTCAGTTTTAATAACAGTGTTTCATCATCGTGTGGTACCGTGTACAGAAATCGTTTAATTTGATAGTTCTTTTCTTCAAGTGAACGTAGTGATTGTTCCAAATGTTGTTGCCATGCGCTTCCACATATCAAATGTTCAAGCTTTGGACATCTTTGTAGTAACTCAAAGAATGGGGACTCATTGATGTTATCCTCTTTTCGCTGGAGAAAATTACACAGTTGTACACGTCGTTCTTTGCAACACTCAAATCGGTGAAACTGTTCTAGCAAAGTAATTGCTGTTTTCACTTCCATGTGAAAACAACTCATATTCGTATCACCTTCCATCTTTATTGCCGCCTTTTGTCCATCCTTAAACTTTTCGACTGCAGAAAAGGCCAATTCAATAATATGTGTGGCTTTCTCGTTCTCAATCGGTTCCCGTGTATCTAGTACATTTTCCATGTGTGCCTTGAATATTTGCCCGTAAGTGTCAAGAAGATAAGAATTGTCTGGTTTGAGTGTTAATGACCTCTGAATCGCATTTTCTGCGTCTTCAAATTCTTTGATGAATATATTATATCTTGCTAGCTGCTGACCTACCATGGCATCTTTTGTTATATCGAAACAACGGCTCATGGTATCTAACACTGTTTGTCTCGGATTTTCAGTCTCCTGTTTTTCTAAGTCCAGCACAAGATCAGAGAATTTTAGTCTTGTTTCTCTATTGTCAATCTCTTCCACTTGTCTTGTTTTGAAGAGACTACAGACAATTTTAACAAAGAGTTTTGACATTGGATTCGCTTCATTTGCATGCTGAGCCACTAAATCCAAAACAAAATTGACAATGTATTCCCTTGGTGTGTTCTGTTGCAACATAATGGACGAAATGATTGCTCTTGCCAGGGGTTGTGAAATAATTGAAATGCCTCCTATATTTTGATCAGTTTCCCGCTTGGTTATAAGCAGATCCATTGCAGGAGACACCTTCATGTTCCATACTGTTATATGCAAAGATAAGCTTTCTAATTCTCTGCGTGTATGTGCAATACCGAACGGTAATTTTATTAAATTCTCTATGTCTTGTTGTTCATTCATCATCTTATCAAAAACACTTTGAGGTATTGGGTGATCATTCTCGTAGGATGAAACTAATGCTAAGGTTGTTAAAACTTCCTTTTCAAGGTCTGTCACATCTTTCAATATGTTAGCTGTTAGTTCCATTATGTATTTTTCATCAAACGAATTTCTCATTACATTGAATGCAATTAGAGTTTTAACGTCGATGCCACTTTTATTTTCTAATTCGTTGTATTTCTTGTCAAACCATAACATTTCCTTTCCTTTCAGTGAATGCGTTAAAATATAATCATCAGCATGTTGGCTTTTCCCCTTTGAAATCTGACATCTACTTATCAATATAATAAGGCCAAATAACTTTCCTGGTGTTCCTGTTTTATACGCCAGCTCATGTAATTTTGATTTTAAAAAGATAACTGAATCTTCACTTTTGTTGTCAACAAGAAGTATAATAGGTTTTGCGTCTTCGACATCCTTAAATTTTCGAAAACGTTCTATCTGTTCTATTGTTTTGTCTGAGATGTGTTTCACAACACAACATCTGAAAGCTTTTTGCGGGGATCCTTTAAATTGACTAAAGTTCCAGATAAGGTGCATTCCTAAGGTACTGCCTCCTGCACCTGGATGATGTTTTATTTCGTAAGTTTCAAGAAGCTGCTCACCTTTATTGGACCTAAGAGCTTTGTTTATTTCGTCTAAATGTCTCCTATAGCAGTTCCGTTCTCCCACATGATTATCGTAATAAAAGTTCCACCAAGATGTACCACTACCTTTGTAAAACTTTTTCTGATGTTCATGTTCATTTTCTTGCAATTCTTTGTCACTCATCCTCTCAGCTTCAATTTCGCATTCTTCACCGCTCACAATATCAATATCGGTGAGTTTCAGGTCAGTGCGTTCTTTGCTTGTCATTTCTTCAACCACTGATGTTGAGCTACTTGGCAATTTGCAAACAACATTTGAAGTCGGTCGAAAAACCGACCGCATGACATCAGACAAGAATTTCCAGTCGTGACCAACAAGAATACATCTGTCAATTTCGTTATCCCCAACTTGTCTAGCAACGTCATTTCTGAGTTCTTTGCAGTTATCAGCATTTTGAGTCAATATAATACATTCGTCCTGAAAAGTGGATGCCAACATTTCTCTTGCTAAATAAAACAGAGGTTCTTGGTCTGTCAACTCGCCATACAAAAGAAAAATTATTCGTGCTCTGCCTTTGGGAATCAACATTCGTATTGTATCCAAACAACTTTTTACACCAGCAAGTCGTGATTTAGTCCAGGATTTTAACTTCATCCTAGGTTGTGATATCTCTGTATTTCCGTTACAATACACCCAAACTGGATTACTGGGGTTTTCGATTTGAGTCTTATCTAAACAATTCTCTGCCGTCTTTACAGTAAAGACAGATCTGTCATTTTCGACATCTTTTCTTAGATCAGGAGATGCATCAAAGTCAAGAACGAATTTTGCGGAAGAAAATGCTGATGCCATACCGATGTCATTCCGAATTTCAACCTGATCGCTAGCGTTCCCGCTTACAATAATGGGGATGTATTCATCTGTAACATACTTGCTTCCTTTTCCTGTCAGGTTCGACATGAGCGTTGTTCTTAATTCCGATGTTTCGATAAGGCATCCATTTACCTTGCTTTCAATAATAATTCTTTCTTGTAATCGCTTTTTGTATACATTCTCTACGTCAGAAAACATACACGTATCCCTACCAATGGATACAATTTCACACAAACTACTCTGATCATAAACGAATGTAACTTCAGTTTGTGGTCCTTTCGGTGGAAACTTTAAGGTAATCATCTCTTCAAAGGAATAAAATGATGACGGTACGACATCAATTTCATAAACAACTTGTTCACTGTCTTCAATGGTTATAACCTGGATTTGGCGAATACAAGACATAAGGGAAGGCAAATGCTCGCCATAAAAACACATGTTCATACATTTCGATATTTCCTCGTCAATCTCTTTTGAGTTCAACATGTCTAAGCCTACAATAGTCCCACATCCATCACCAACTGGCCTAATTCCAAAGTGTATTGTTCCGTTCTTGCGTGCATTCATACAGGCAGCGAGAAAACGCAAAGTTTCTTTTGCAATCCAGTGTTTGCTACCACAATTGAATGAACGAAATTCATGAACCGGAACCAACAAATTACCTGTCTGGGGTTTTACAATAGCACCTTGGTAATATGCCGATTTATTGCTAGGTCGATCAAACTCGCGTAGCTGTTGTTGTCTGCTATTTGTTGTAATTCCTGAGCGCAGTTTGTTTACTTTGATATCCTTTTGAAGTTTTTTAAGTGAATGGTCAATTCCTTTTCCATATTTGATACTTCCTAAATATTCAGTAAAAACTTCTTTCAGTTCGGAAGATTCCATTTCTTCAAATGTGTTTGCAGTTATGGCTTCATTAGATATTGCTGTCTGGAAAATATCTCGTAATTCTGGTTTTATAGCTCCCATCATTTTACCGACGTATGAGGCAAACTCGTCCAATGTCATTGTTACAAAGTTGACCTTTTCGTTTCCTATACATATATTTTTGACAAAGAAGCTCAATTAACATGTCTTTGTTACAAAGTTGACCTTTTTTATACATATATTTGTGACAAAAAGCTCAATTTACAAAAATTATTAAATTATAGATTTGCATACATTGTTTGATTAGTTTTCAAGATTTATTTGAAGCACTGTCCTAAATTCAATAGTAAAAAGCAGAAGACGTAGCTTTCAGAAGTGTTACATGAACATTTATGCTAAAAACCATAGTAAGCTCAATTGTACAAAGATAACGCCAATGTACCATACCGATGCGTGTTCTATTGTATCATGCACTTAATAGCAAAAGAAACAATGACATACTTCACACTTTATAATGTAGGTTACAATCTTGTTTTGGTTCAAGGGTGTTATTAATTTGAAACGAGATTTGTGAACGGAAACTGGCAGCAATATTAAGAATGCGGCTTGTTTCGTATCAATACCAAATATATTTACCTTCTGTGTGAGACTGTTGTTGGGAAGGAGGCGATGACTTCCATGCAACGTCCCTAAAGCTATCAAACAATTGCAATTAAAGTGTGAATTTATGTTACGACGGATCAATAATAGTCAATGAACATTGCCCGACAAATGGATATATTTAATTGCAGTTATGAAATGGTCTTTTGAATTTATATAAATAATCTATGAGGTAATAGTTACATCGTTATTGGATATGACGTGGGTCAGTCGTATGTAACATAACAATACTCAGTAAGAACTAAGTCGGAAATAACCATTTTATAGTTATTAAACGTGTATGTTGAAACAATGTTAGCTTGTGTTTGGATTTCACACATACAAACCTTGTGTCTCCTTCAACGAACGTACTTTTCGAAAATATCTGTAGAAAATATGTTTTAAGAACGGAAAATTCCAAATATCCACGCAGTTCTTCTTCTAAAGCCATGTGTATTTCCTCACAAGAAATGTGACAATTGGGACATTCTACCAATTTATCACGAAGAAAATCTAAAACGCAGTCTTGCTCGATTTGTCGCAAGAATTCATCTAAAGGCAAAAAATGATTTACAATAAGTTCACGTACATGTATTGCTTAAAATAGCCATTAATTCAATCGAGATTAGAACTTTACAAGAAATATCTAGTTCTTGATTGTCCATGTATGCATAACATGGTTCTTTCATTTTAAATAGCAAAACATTCAGTCACACAGGTACCAACGCGCGCTTATCAACTACTATTTGAGATGTTCATTGAACGTGCAAGTTAAAAAGAAGACCAAGACTACGATGAAAACTCAGAATATAAATAAAACACATGCCGGAAACGAAATAACATTAATTACCTGTTTCCCTCCCATCGCTATTTTTGTTTTCAATCAGATCTGCCAGCTGTGCGTGCATGTTCCGAAGTTCCTTACAAAATCGGTATATTGTCGTCCTTTCTACACTTTGCTGAATAATCAATATCAGCTTCTCCATTTGGCTACCGTAGCTGTATTCGTGTTCTATATCAGACATATGTTTCTCGGTTATAACATTGGCGTCTTTTAATCTTTTCAGAAATATATTAACATTTGGCATTCTAGACAATTGGCGTATCCATTTTGTCATGTTGAACTTCATAAGTGTTAACCTATCGTCTTGGCTTTCTGAAAAAAGAGCGATATAATTGTAGCACATCGTATGAACATATTGCAATACCTAGTATCATTTTTTCAGAATGCTTTGTCTTGAATGAATGAGTAACGATTTACCGAAACATAATCAGTATTCGAAGAACACATTTTGGTAACTTTGGGAAAATTAACAGAGACAAGTTAAACATTTTATGGTTATTCAAAAAGAATATACCTGATTCATCATCACATGATTCAACCAATTTTATCATGAAATATTCTCCATTCAACTTTATTTTCTCCATATTGGTGCATGTCTTTACACTCTCTCTGTTCTGTATTGTGCTAATCATACACTTAATAGTTTTCTTCACTTTTGGGCTCAAGACAGCAGCTATCGTAAATATCGCGTTACATGCTTCATTAAACTGCACTGTTCCCTGTATCTTCGCATCGGTGGTATGAACTATATTGTTGCGTGATTTTCGAAGGTCCTTTACCGCTTGGAGAATACTGACGTCTTGGGGTGGACACTTTTCAAGAATCAATCGAGTTGCAAGTGTTATATCCAGCATGGCATACGTCACATTTTGATTTAAAAGCACTGCTTCTTGTTCTTTGAACAACTTCGCGGTTTTTACCCAGGTGAGCATGTCTTTCTGTTTGAGGAAAGACTGTAAAGTGAACCCACAATTTGATAATTCCCATTCTAAATATTCCCGCAGTGCCAAGATACAACAATCGAAATGTAACTCAACAAGTCTATGAAAATTATTTTTTTCTTCCATGATTATACCAATTTGCGTGTCTCAGGCTTGTGTATTTGCATATGTCCGCTGGCTCTTATTATTTCAAGGCCAATATTCATAATGTTTCCCATCTGTGTACTTTAGTGGCACTTATCAATTAACGAACCATCTTTTTCCAATATGTAATGAAATCACAGAACTCGATTCGTATGTCAAAACAGCATTGTTGATTTGAGAGGTTTTCATGGCCTGAAAAAAAGCTTTACAATTGTTACCAATATATGATGACATCACTTTTATAATGATTAGGAGTATAATAACAGAATTATGTTAATTTTAGTATTGTATAAACGGGGGGAGGGGACTGTTGTTGCGTTTATATCCGCCCGATATATATGACAATTTAGCGACACATAATCTGCGACACTTTATAATACGTTATTATACAACTGTCACATAATGTGTTGTATCAGGCAGATATAGGCGAAATTATTCATAAGTTTAAAGTTGGGACATCATTCGCTTCTCTGCGTCTACTACATTTAATTGCATGTAATACAATTGGATGATATTGTTTAGATGTACTGATTAACAAATGATGCATTCATTCGTATACATTATCCACTATTTTGCAATGCACTGTAGAAACTGATGTGATACTGTTGATGTAATCACTCGTAGACATTGAACAGTTTATTTCAAAATCTCATTAATATAGAGGTTAGAGGTTAACTTATTCACATACATAGTCCACCATGCCTTATGCAATTACATACACGTGAAGGACAGCGCTAATTTATCCATTTAAGGTCGGTGCTCACTAGATTTTTAATCTTAATCACTTTAACGTTAAAGATATTTTTGCTCTCAGAAACATAACAAAAGTGAACACCAGTTGCATCAGCGAGAGAGAAATCGTTTCAGCACACACATTCCTTTATTGATTTGCAAGTTTCACACATTTGAAAAATATAATCATTTAATCATTCAACTGCTTTATCTAGCATATTTCACTATTCACACACAGTTCACGAAGTCCGTCATTATCCGTTATTCACGTGCTTACAGACAATATTAACTGTATTTAACCACATTACATTTTCATTCCAAATTGTCAGGACATTGTAGTTACTAGTAGAACATACATTCCTTTCTGCACAGACATGTATTATGCGTATTGATTTAATTGATATTCCACTGACCTTCGCGTATGGTATTCTGTTAATGATGTATTCAATACAAAATTACGCCATGTTGAGAAAATATCCTAGTCACAGCCTTATTTTTACTTTATTATTTACATAAAACGTCGAGAGACCTCTGGAACACCATACTTTGCCTTCATTTTCAGAAAATGTCTTCGTTTTAAGAAAAATGTCTTCGTTTTAAGAAATCATTTCTGTTGCCTTCTAGAAACACTTTAACTCCACATCAACGTGTCCTTTCTTACCAGAATGAAAACGATATTTTAGCCTATTGATATTGCAGCCGGCAAAACATTTCAGTAAAGAGTAAAGATTTGTACAAGGCTGTTTAACATAATCTTTGATAACGTATGCATATTTACATGCTATTAATAGATGAGGCTTATAAACATATCTGAATGAAAACTGATTTAGAGTAACTTGCCCTTGAGTCAATTGAGTCCATTTTATTCTTTGAGTCGGACATGTTTGATTCTTTTTAACAAACATTTAACATTGGTACATTAAGTTCATAAACATTTGCACATAAACTATTTCACCGATTTCACTCATGACTTAATATTGAAAACATTACCTTTTTCTGTAATTACCGACGGTTATTTCAGTGTTATGTGAGACTATTCAATTACCCAGTGAGACAAAATTTAATTCGCTCAAATGACGAACGTGACGTTATCTACAGGCAGATGCATACGGAAGTTTATTTACAACATTTTCATTACATGTAACATAACTCAATCTTCAAAGTCGCCTCACCAACAACAGAAGCGTATTGTATTTTATCTTTGTACGCGCGTGTCATCTTTCCTGTGTCATCCTCATGGCTTCAAACTTATTTCCCTCTCTCAGGTACCCATTTATACACCTGGGTGGAGAGGAGCAAGCGTGGGATTCATTTTTTGCTCAGAAAAATCCAGTGCCCTGAGAGGGATCCGAACCAGGGACCTCTCGATTCTTAGACCAGCATCCTACCACTAGACCACTGTCCCCACGTTCCCATAAATTGAATACATGGATGTAACTGTCATAATTGGAATTGTCTTAAAGGGACTGTAAACCACGAATGACGAAAAAATAAAAATTCTGAAATACCGTATTTTTTTTTACAATTCTTAGTTTATATTGATTAAAATATCACGACTGGTATATAACATTACTTGAAAACAGTTTTTTTTATTTTAACTTAATTTTTGTATTTATTTATTTTTACTTCGTATGTATACCAGGTAACTACAAGTTAACTATAAATAACGCAAGTAGACTGATCATCATCGTCACGTGGTAAAACCAGGAATGCAAATTGTGCATGCGTAGTGAATTGTATATATTATATATATATAAAATGATCAATGTTCTTGCGTTATGAATAGTGTGTATATCGTTATGTCACCTATTTTCGCGATGTACTTTCGATTTCATATCGCGAAATTTTATTACCGAATATACCGAAAATATAAACTTTTTTCAAGTAATGTAATATACCAGTCTTGATATTTTAATCATTATAAACTAATTATTGTACAAAAATACGGTATTTTAGAGTTTTTATTTTTATTTTTTCGTCATTCGTGGTTTACAGTCCCTTTAAAACAAGGGAATGTATAACCCAATCAGTGTTACGGCCACATATTTGATCGTCTTGAGGGCGAATGTGTTCGACCCATGGGCGAGTTTAGTGGGTATAGATAATCAATTATTTTTCCATGACAATGATTAGGGAATTAAACAGCAGTGTTTTAATCAGAATGAGATTCATTTAATATAATACCTAAAGCGAGCGTCAGCTGATCCATGCTTTGAACAACACGCTTTAAATTGTGCTAGAGTATCGATAACCTGTACGACCCAAGGGCGAGTTGCCATATTTCTTTTTTTAATACAAAGAACGCGAAATATGATATTTTCACCACTGTGACTAAACAGCAACGTTACTGAAATGAAATAACGTGTGTATCATAGATTATATTCGTTTAAGCATAGTCATTTACATGCAGTTTAAATGTGCAAAGTATTGGCGTTTTGGCTGATTGTATAGCCTTTTATTATTCTTTCATTTTCCCAATATCAAAGAGTATGTTTTTCCGACAATCCAGTCTCAAAAATTGCAATGGATGGTTTGACTTTAAGGTTTTTTAATAGCACTGTTGAGTGTGAAGTTATAGTATCCCTTTAACTGATATCTTTATGTTAATGTCATAGGGTTACTTTATTTACTAAACTTTGAATAGATTGTTTAGAAGTATAGTGTTTGTTATCCCGTGTTAAAACCACTTCCGCCTAAACGTAAATAATAGCAAAGCCGCCAGTCAATTATTGCCGATTGAAAATCCATTGTTCAATGCGTGTACCTTTATACTCGCACAGAACATGAGACTTGATGGTCTTTGAGGAATTATATGATGACATTAGAACCCCTTGTTGCGTTGTTGATCCGCATCCCAGAACCCCACATGCTCAGATAGCCGTGTTAGCCAGGTCGATCACATTAAGTATGTTATGTTTTATTTTATGAACAAATATTCAAAAGTTAAAAATACAGAAATTATACTTTTTCCGAATTGAAATTGCAATTGTAGCTTTTATTCCAAATTCAAGGGTTTTCGTTCACATTACCGGAATATTGAGAAAAAACCCTGGCTATGTTATACAATCTGCTATGATGTGAAATAATTTTCACTTATCGAAACTCATTTTGTACTTACCTGTCTAACTAGTTGTATTTAAATTGCAATCCCAGACGGCCTGAGCTGCACCGGGACTCTAAACATTTTATTGAGTCAATTTTGTCAAAGACACATTTTCCATTTTAAAACACTTGGCTCGAGGTATTAAAATTCCTGAATACAATTCATTATATTGAAACTAGTGTAAACCGAACAAAACGAATATCCTATAGTAATTTTGTTGCAAACAATAACACTCTTTAGTCTTCAACTTTCTTAACGTCACAGATAATCCAGAGGGAATTCGAATGGAAATACCATACAATAAATAGGTAGTAACACGACTGCGTTGCGAAATTAAAAACAGTTGAGTTCAAAACAGCGGAGAAACCTTATGTCTAATTTTAGAACATCTGCACTTGTTATCAGGCGAAGAAAATCGTCTGCAAAGGAATGGTGTACACAACGGGTCATACTGACGATATCGTATTGATTTCAGTGTCTATGTATCTGTGTATAGAACGCGCGCAGAAGCGTCTAGTGATCAACTACGGTGGCATAAAACTGCCTCACGAAGTAACAATAATCCCATAAAGGTTCTCGATAAGAAAACTAGTGGAAAATATATTTTAGCTCGTTTTGATCGGCTAAGTTTGCTGTGTTTTCTATGTAGAAGTAGTATCAATACTATTAAGGGAATATAGATCTAATTTACGATATAACTTAAAGGGACTTGTTCACAGTTTGTCAAAATGTCATTTTTTTAAACACAGATTCAAAAATAGTTAAACAATGTGGCATCTCAATAAACCTTTTCATTCTTTAAGAGGCACCTGGGCCGATGCTTTCGGTGAAGTCTCGCCTTTGTGGTGACGTCAGTGCCCAAAAACAGAGCGCAATTGTTACGCTAAGATCGGCGTAGGACTGTATATCATCGAGACCATCGCCGTTTTGAAGATCCCCACGGTCCCTAATCGTGTGCCGAGGTTAAAGGTCGCCGAAGAAACGTTGGCAAACAGAAGCGAGAAAACGCGTATCGCTCTGTAAGAATCTATGCAGACAAAAATGCTACAACAGCTTATATGAAACTGTCCAGTCTACAAGCGGCACCTGGACCGCTTCTTCCGGTGCAGTCTTACCTGTATGGTGAGGTTTTGAAATTGCTTTGAAACTTCATCATATCCCTTCGTAACTGTTTACGTATGAAAACGACATTAGATATATAAAACATGTCTACTGTTTCGCTACTGATAGTCTTCGCCAAAGGTAAGAGTTAGACAAGGACTGGACCTATGCTGTTCGAACATACCAGAAACGACAAGTCATGATGCACAGCATCAATTCTATGTTCGTGTTTGTAAGTCGCAAACCTTCCTTTGATAATATTAATATTTAAAGGGCTCAAACACACTCCTTATCCCCGCAAAAAGTCTGATCCTTACAAAGCACACCCCAGTCGAAGATAAGCTACCATTGATCTTTTAGAGTTGTCAGCAACCAGTATCGATGTCTGTATTGTACGTTCTTTTGTCGCATTTATCTTTTGTTTTATTCTTTTTGTTTAAACTAAAGCGTACTATTTTAAATTATTGCCACAAACAACACTTGGGTGTAATGTCATATGAAATTTACATAATATTAAATTTGGTTTCCTCACAAAGATCAGTTAATATATAATTTATTAAAATATTCAATAACACTTAAAATAAATTATCTTAACGTTCTATGCAACTAATAATGCATATCTATTTCTTCATGAATGTATTGCCTCAATGAACAAAAAAGAACGCCTCGCCGAAATATACCCTGAATAAACTCCTGTCCTGTTCGAAAGGCAATAGCTTTCGGCGACGAGTGCCTATTCATTCGCGCAATGATAATCAAGGACAAAATTGTAAACGAGTAAGACGTTGATTATGAGGGCCACGTTAATTTACAGACGCGCGAGATTGGGGATAAAAGTGAGTCTGGGCATACCGGTACCACGTCTATGGAAAGCAATGGAAAGTCGAAAGTGTAATATAAGACTGTGCTTTTATGTCAGTCGTTCAGATACATTAGATAATTATTGTTTTACTATACATTTATTTACCATTTGCTTGATATCATGTATATCTTATACACTATATTAACGGCGAATCTATTTTATTCACAGTTTACAATATTAATAGTTACAGGGTCAGTAACTAACCCTGTAACGATTATATCACGCCAACTACTTTCNAAAAATTTTTTTTTTTTTTTTTTTTTGGGGGGGGGAGGGGTATATTTTGGTAATATACATTAAATATTATTTTTTTCTTCGAAATAAAACATAATAAATACCTTGCAATCGAATTCTAGTTATAACAACAATAAAATCTGATAAATACAGAAGTCTTTGACAATCACAACAGTGTTACCAAATGACGTCAGTTAAACCGATCCCTCAACACCTGTCAATGCTGGCGGTAGACATCAAAGGTCTTGAATGTTAGGGCCATTTTTTAGGAGTAAACCTCTAACACAGGAGCAGCAGGTGGGCAGTTCAAAAGGCATTAATAAATACCACATTACAGCAAGCATGCACGTACTGTCAGATACAGCATTACTGCTCTAGCTCCATAGAGCATTGCGATGTGTGAAAACTATATCGGACATTTTTACTGCTTTAGATTATTTCGATTTGTATCGGGTGTGGGAATACATTGTGTTTGCTGGAATTTAAATGGTAGGTTGCTTTACAGGTATTGTTTGTTAATGGATTGAGTTGAAAATTAGTGACTTTCAAATATTTTTTTTGAAGACCACTTTTTGGCGGATGCGGAGGAAAAAATAAAAATAATATTATTTTTTCTCTTTTATTTTTATTGCACTTTTCGGAAAATTGGATGCGGCACTCCCGTTAAACAGAAGATAAAAAACTTTGGCCTTATATTTATGAGGAATTGCTTGCGGTTGTATTTGGTGGCCCTGTCTCTCAAGCTGTTTTGAATATGATCGACTTTACTTCTTATGTGAACAAGAAACTAGAAGTTAAATATTAATCAGCTGAAGAGAAGGGGTCTTCTGGAGATGATGATGATGATGTTGGTGATATCCTTGATTTGCAGGATATTTTGAGTGCTCCCACAAGCGAGAAGCAGTCCCGAGCGGTCTCAAGGCCTGACCAGCTTGGAGTATTGCACTCGCAGGTAGAGCATTCATATTCCGCAACAGAGGATGTCCCACGCCTGGTTCATTTTTTTCCAGAGGTTCCAGATTCAAAATTGGCAGGTTATATACACTCACATAATCCAAGCACTGAAAGACCTGTCCTCAAAGCCTCAGCTTCAGCAAACCAAAAGCTGTACTACCAATTCAAACACCTAACTCGGGCACTGAACCGAATGTGAAGGTGAAGCACGAAACAAATGTTCGCACAAACAATCGTAAAGTCAGTAGTTTCCAAAAGGAGTACACTGATAGAGTTTCTAGTTCTCGCCATCATAANTGTGAAGGTGAAGCACGAAACAAATGCTTCCCATGTTCGTACACAAAATCGTAAAGTCAGTAGTGTCCAAAAGGAGTACACTGATAGAGATTCAAGTTCTCGCCATCATAAAATATGTCGCAAATCTCTGTCAGGTTCTCGCTCTCGTGACTTCTAAAAGTGGGTCATATAAAGGTCATGGTAAAAGTCACCGTGATCATACAAGCACCAGAACTCGTGACCTTTCTCATGCACGGAGCGCAACAAGACGTCACATGCGCCCTGGGCGTAATGACTCTCGTTCGAGCTCTAGCTCATATGAACGGTCACTTGATAGATCACGTAAAGATTACAAATATAGGTCTAAAAGAAACACACACCAATATTTGTCGAGTAGCATTTCAAGTGACTCCTCAGAGTCTCGATCAAGGTCAGTTAGGCGACGTAGGAAACAGTATTCCAAACGCAATGCGTCACCTCAGTACCACTCAAGTAAATCTAAATCTAGATTTTACTTTAGTGATACATCAAGCAATGCTGACGAGATGTCCGATCATGGATATCATGCTCGTCAGCATGGAAATCCAAAGCGTATGCCCAAAAACTTACGCTTTGATGGAAAGGGAAGCTGGTTAGCTTTTAAACAAAAATTTGACAGCTTTAGAAGAGTAGGTCAGTGGACTGATGGCGAAAGTCGGGACTACCTTAATTGGTGCCTAGACAGCAAAGCTCTAGACTTTTTCGCCATCTCCACCCAAATGGGGTAAAACTATTCCTTCAGACAGATAATGCGGAAATTAGAAGGCCGATTTGGGGCTAAGGAATTGCCAGAGACTTGTCGTGTCAGTTTTCAGCAAGCTTCTCAAAAAGCAGATGAAGCGCTTGAGGACTGGGCCGATCGTGTCCTGCCATTGGCTACCCCTGCCTTTCGGCACCTTCCCGAGAAACATTGTTCTCGGGAGGCAATTTCCTAATTTTGTCATGGTTGCATTGACAAATAGGTTGGTAAACACGCCTGTTTCAAGCAACCTCGTACCATGCCAGAAGCTCTTGATAAGGTCCGCCATCACTCAGGCAATTGATGGTAAGCGGCCGACCCGTTCAAGAGTTGATGCCAATGTAAAATTGGTACAAACTGAAACCAAAACTCACTCCCGCATGTCCCAGTTAGAGAAAGCTGTCCAGCAACTCACTAAGCAACTTGCGATAATGAATTTGCCAAAATCTTATCATGTTGTGGCACGAGGTACTCCGCTTAAAAAACCTTCGTTTTTAGAGAGCGTTGAGTGCTTTTACTGCCACAATAGGGGTCACGTGCAAAAAGATTGTCGGAAAGAGCCTCAAACTGACAAAACTGCTGCTTATAAGGCGTCTTTAAACTGCAAAGGGTCGGAGGTGAAGGTCCCACCCCAGAACCCGGAAAAGTAAGTGGCCAAATTATTCAACATGTAGAAGGTTCAGTAACAGAAACTGAGTTGTCAAAAGATCGAGACTCAGTTCCAGTTAGCTTAACTGAGACCGTAGGCGTATATGTGGTACGCGCTGGGTTATCATCAGTTAATGTTACCATTGGCAACCTACCGGTTAAGGCAAGGGTAGACTCCGGAGCGGAGGTCACTATCCTGTCTTCAGTTGTATACAAACAACTAAAACGGTAGTTGGGCAAGGTTCGAGATGTTAAAATGCAACTAGCTGATAATAGTGCTGTTATTCCTGGCTTTATTACATACCCAGTTGCAATGCAGCTGGGAAAGCAAACATTCCAAGAAAGTTTGTATGTCGAACCAATTAGTGATGACATGTTGTTGGGACACGCTCTGTTGCATCATTTATGGGCAAAAATCGATTTAAAATCAGATAGCCTGATTATTTAGGGTGAAAAAATACCTTTGAACACAACTTTCAAAGAAAAGCAACCAGTTGAAGCAAGAGTGACTGTCTCTAAAAAGTAGTTCCTCCTAACTCAGTGGTTAGGGTAGAGTGTTGCATAAATGCTCCCATGAATGACTATTATGTGGAGCCATGTCAAGGTTTGGATGTTGTTGTGCCACGTATTGTCAGAGCTGCAGGTGAAAAACCACTTGTTTGCTTTGTCAATCTGTCCGACAATTTCCAAACATTGAAGGCTGGCAAGTTAGTAGGAATGGCACACGAGACATTTGAAATTGTAGATGTACCCCTTGATTCAAAAGCTATTCCCCTAAATCCTTTGGCAACCATCAACATTGAGTCCAGCAAACTTAATGTTGTGAACACAAGTTTAAGTGACAGGGAGATCAATGACACAACTGGTCTTCCTACACTTCCTGAACACCTGAAAGAGGTTTTCCAAAATTCCAATGGAAAGCTTACTGACTGTCAGTCTAATAAGCTTTCAAAGCTACTCATTGAGTATGCCGATGTATTTGCAGAGAGCGAATATGATTTTGGAAACTTCACAAGTATTGAACATACTATTGACATGGGCGATGCGAAACCTATCAAGCAACGCATGCGCCGTACCCCAACATGTTTTGTACATGAGGAAGGTCATCTACAAAAAATGATGGATGCTGGAGTCATACAAGAGTCCATGTCTGAATGGGCATCGGCTCCAGTGCTTATCTGTAAACGCGATGGATCTGTACATTGGTGTATTGATTACCGTGCTTTGAACAATGTAACCATCAAGCACACATTTCCACTCCCTCTTGTAGAGGATTGTTTGGACACATTGTCTGGTAACATATGGTTTTCGAAGTTAGACACCAACTCGGCTTACTGGCAGATGAAAATCAGTGAGTCTGATAGAAAGAAAACTGGGTTTGTCACCATGTATGGGCTGTTTGAGCATGTCAGGATGGGTTTTGGGCTCACAAATGCACCAGCAACATATCCCGGGTAGTGAACCTAGTACTTAGAGGTCTGACTTGGAAAACAGTCCTTGCGTTTCTTGATGACATCCTAGTAATGGGAAAGTCTTTTGATGATCACCTTAACAATCTTGCAGAGTCTCTAAATAGGTTCCTTATCCATGGCTTGAAACTCAAACCCAAAACATGCATATTTTTCCAACAAGAAGTTGAGTTCTTGGGTAGAATGGTGGGTGGTAGTAAGCTATGGATGTTACACAGTGATATTCAAACTGTAGCTGAATGGCCCACACCACTCTGCTCTAAGGACGTGGAAAGGTTTTTGGGGTTTGCAAACTATCATAGAATGTTTATACAGAATTTTGCAGAACTTGCACAGCCTTTGTATAATCTAACATGCAAGAATATGTTCAGGTGGTCAGAGAAGGAACAAGAGGCTTTCCAAAAACTATGTCAGGCCTTGGTACAGCCAACTGTCCTGACATTGCCAAACAGTGTTGATCCATTCATTCTCGACACTGATGCTTCAGATACTGGTATCGGTGGTGTTCTCAGTCAGGTTCAGGAAGGACAAGAGCGTGTCATTGCATATGGCAGCTTTGCACTAACACCTGAGCAGAAAAGGTACTGCACCACTAGGAAAGAATTATTAAGCATTATACGTTTCACACGACAGTTAAAGTACTATCTGTTGGGACGTGTGTTCACAGTTCGTACAGACCATTCAAGCCTGACTTGGTTATTAAAATTTAAGGACCCTCAAGGGCAAGTGGCTAGATGGCTGTAGGAGTTGTCACAATACCACACGGTGGTACAGCATAGGCCAGGTGCTAAGCATGTAAATGCAGATGCCCTGTCCCGAATCGCTCCTCCACTGTCTCCTTGTCCATCATATGTGACAGGTATTAGGCCTAGAGATTTGCCTTGTGGGGGTTGTCAATACTGCACCAAGGCAGATCAGCAATGGGGAAGTTTCACTGAAGAAGTGGACAATGTTGTAGGGCTATCTACATGTGGCAGTTTTTTTGTTGCTCAGGTTCATGTCATTCAGGAAACATTCCCTGTGGTCAATCCCCATAAACCCTCTGCTGAGTCATGACCTGTGCAGGGTCCTAAGCATGAATGGCCCATGTGGGATCCAAAAGGACAAGTTTCTGAATGTATGACCTTGCCATGCTCGGAAAAAACAAGCCTATCAGATCAGCTTACAAATTGCCTGTATGCAGAGGTTTTGCAAAAATCCTGCAATTGTGATTCTTGTTTCGAAATAGCGATATCACATGTCCCATCACATGATCATTTAGGAGTCAATGCGTGCACTATTAAACCCCAGTTAGAGGCAACTCCTGATGTTCCAGCAAGTTGGGGTTTCACTAATCAAGAATTGCATACTGCTCATAGTAGAGATATTAATATTAATTTACAAATAATTCTAAATTGGCTGCTGGAAAATAAGGCACCAGATGAAGGTGTGTTATTTTTGTCCAGCCCTGAGGCCAAATATTTCTGGATTAACAAAGAAATGTTCAGTTTGAAGTACAATGTACTATATAGAAGTAAAGATGACTTTCCTGATTTGGAATTAGTGATTCCCCAAGAACTTAAGGAACAAGCAATAAGGTGGCATCATGATATAATACCTTCTTCGGGCCACCAAGGGGTAGCACGCACTAAGGCAAAATTAAAAGACAAGTTCTTCTGGTTTCATTTGTCTAAGGATGTAAATTTCATATGTATTGTCATGAGATGTGTGCGCTCGGCACAAGAAAAACAAAGCTTATGGGGTAGTACCCATGACGGAATATCAGGCAGGGGCTCCTATTGAGAGGGTACACATTGACTTTTTAGGTCCTTTACCTTAAACTGCTAATGGCAATGAGCACTGTGTACAACTTCGATCACAGAAAGCTGATGTTACTGCCAATGCTGCTATTGACTCATTTTTTTCAAGGTTTGGCTATCCATTTTAATTATTTTCTGATCAAGGTCGAAACTTTGAAAGTAAACTGTTTGAAGCACTTTGCAAAGCATTGCAAATCCACAAGTCTCGAACAACACCCTATAGACCTTCGGAAAATGGTCAGGTTGAGAGATTCAACAGGACTCTTATGGATGGCATAAGGTATTTTCTTGGAAAGTCTCAATACAAATGGGACATGTATGTAAAAGCTGGTGCCATTTGGGCGTCAGTAAATCGCAGTATGGGTTATACACCTAACCGGCTGATGCTTGGCCGTGAGGTTAATACCCCTGCACAACTAATGTTCCCAGATGTACAGCAAAAATCTGAATGTACTGATGACTATGTTCGAAACTTGACTGAAAACATTGAAAGAGCTCATTCTGTAGCAAGAGATACCCTCAAAAGCTCTCTTCAACGTATGAAAAGAAATAATGATATTAAAGTACTGTTGCGGCCATATGCAGTAGGTGACATTATCTATTTGTTGGATACAGCCATCAAAAAGGGCAAGTGTCGCAAGCTGTGTTCACCCTGGAAAGGGCCAGCTTTAGTTTCTAAGAAATTGTCTGCCTATTTGTATCAAGTGCAGTTAGGGAATGCATTCCTCATCGTAAACCATTACAGGATGATGCCCTGTCGTGATTGCAATATTCCAGACTGGATTGCAAAGCTGAAATCTCATGTTTCAGATGCAGTCATTGATGCACCTCCTTGTGAGAAAACCGATTTGAACTGCGTCTGTCGAAAACCATTGGATGGTCGCTTTATGATACAGTGTGATTTTTGTGATGTATGGTTTCATGAATCATGTGTCAATGTAACTTCCACTGAAGCACTTGATATAAACAAANTCAATGGCCACCTTTTCATTGTAGTCTGAAAGTAATTTTGCCTTAACACTCAGTTTTATATCCTGTAGGAATACTAGTTAGTAGAAAAAGAAAAATCATCACTCTATCCATATATATTTTGCCTTTTCAAAGTATGTTTATATAAATGGACTACAATTTCTCTAATTTGCGTCACTGCTGGTTTGATGTAATGACGCTGTTTCCTGTTTAGTTGCTTTTTGACCTCAAAATACAATTGTTTTGCAGAGTAACAAGAAGACAATGTAGTCCATTTATATAAGCATACTTTAAAAAAAGCCTATACAGGCAAAATTTATCAGAAAAAGAATGATGAATTTTGTTTTAAATATACTCTAAATGTTCCCTTGTTCGATTGTGGTTCAAAATACAAATGTATCACAGGCGTCGATANGCTTTTTGACGTCAAAATACAATTGTTTTGCAGAGTAACATGAAGACAATGTAGTCCATGTATATAAGCATACTTTAAAAAAAAGCCTCTAAAGGCAAAATTTATCAGAAAAAGAATGATAAATTTTGTTTAAAATATACTCTAAATGTTCCCTTTTTCGATTGTGGTTCAAAATACAAATGTATCACAGGCGTTGATAATTCGACACACAGAAACTGTCATCTGCTTTGATCTCTGACATTCAAATGTGGTTCTTACAGGCGAAACATATAGTGTAACATTTGGCTAGGCATTTAGCCCCACTAAAAAACCGCAGGAGGTTTAAAAAAGGACAGGGTGACCTACTGGTATATCGTGATGATTTGTCGGATGATAAGCTTTTTACGTTGTAAGTGACTTAGTAATGCTGTTTCCACTCAATTACTTTTTTCCAGTTATCCCTTCAGCATAATTTCTTGGGGTGTGTTCTGTATTAAATATCATTAGATTTAATATGAAGTTACTCTTTAAAATTGTCAATAGCCAATAAAACATATTGGGTGTTACTGTAACAGAACATTGACAAATAAAAAGGGACAAAAAGTATGAGACATATTTTAAAAGGGTGGAGCATGCAAATGGAAGGGGGTCACATATTTTAACATGGTGGGGCATACAAACGGAAGGGAGACCCCTGATATTCTGTTTCAGCTTTATCCCTATCTGAGCAATGATATTTCAAAAGTATCTCAATATGAGGTTAATCTGACGAGCCATATTTCTAGATATCTATTGTAGTTTGGCATCTATGTACCAAAATAAATTGGATCTTGGGAGGTTACCAAATGGTCCCTGCTCATGGCCCATCAATTCATATACCGGTAGGTGCACGTCATTTGTATCAATGTTATTTTAAAACCCTTTAATGCATGTTCAACTTATAGAGTGGATTATAAGTGTTTTAATTTGACCTTTTGACAATAAAGACCTTTTAGGTAGACATGTCCTTGCAAGCGACATATTGTCGCATGCTGAACAAGTTATTTGGACCAAAAAAACTTTGACGATGTTAATGAAAAAACAATATAAACTTATGATATTGAACATATTTAATTATCATGACTGTTAAATAAGAAAGAAGATGATCAGGAACTATTTTCTACAACATCTGTAATGTCTTCAAAGTAAGGATGTGTACGATTTAAATTGAGCCTGTTCTGGGGAAACTTGGCTTAATCTATGTGCGTAAAGTGTCGTCCCAGATTTGCAAACAGCACAGGCTTATCTGGGATGACACTTAACGCACGTGCAATAAGCCCAGTTTTCCCAGAACCCGGCTCAATTGATTGAAGACCTACTTCCATCATTGTGCGGTACCCCCTCTCTCAGCAGGTAGTACCTCAGTATATCCGCCTGGCCCCCATATTTGTTCTTGAGTGCCATAGGGTCGACAACGTTACCTAGACTCTTAGACATCTGAAGCAAGAGCAGATGAATCATTGAGTCTATAATGTTGAATAGACTTTAAGACATCTTAATTCTGCCCAGCCCAACAGAAAAATGTATAATACCGAATCCTAAAAGACGATGCAGAACCAACAAAAGGCATTAAAAAACAAAGATGATCTTAAATATAAGTGCTAGTTACACATTACTGCGCATTATACACATTGTTTTACCGTACCTTGGTATTGTCTACCCTCCAGTGTGAATGACAGAAGATCTTTCTGGGTGGTTCTAGACCCGTTGCCATGAGGAATGCCGGCCAATAAACAGCATGGAACCTGGCAATAGAGAAACATTAATATGTGCATGTCACACCAGACCATCTAGCTTAATTCGAAGAGAGCGTTGGACTACAAAACCCAGAATCGCATATTCCCAGCCCGCCACGTAATTTGTGTGGGAAATGGTCATGAAATTATTCTGATAGCCATCCCCCTTACCTCTGATTCAAGTAGAGCAGTTATCAGTTAGTGTTATAAGTGTGTCCACTTAACACCTCAAACAGAAAAAGTGTGAATAGGTTTATTTAAATTCTGTTTATAACAAGATGCTGGGTTCTATAACCGGATATGCACCCTGTGGAAGCCTTGTATTGGTTCATCGATCCATTTTCATAAGTCTTAGTCCAAAAGAAGGTCAATGTCAAGGTCAAAACAAAGTCAGGTGATGTGGGTGTTTTGAAAGTGTTCAAAGACATCATCTATGCAAGTATCAAAGCTTTGTAGAACGAAATTTTGATGTAAATCAAACATGTAATTTTGGGTTAATCACATACAGATGAATGGATGGACAGACAGACGGAAAAACAATTGCACAGGTCAATCTCTATATGCCTTCCATCATCTGTAGATGCTGGGGGCATAAAAACCTAAATATCCAAATTAACAAACACATATATGTATGTCTGCCAGGGGTTGTTTTCCAAATGCTCCAAAGGCAATTCTTGATACATTTAACTCAAGTGTAAATCTTAAGTGATTTTTTTTTGCGTGCAAGCCTTGATCTTTGATGTTTAGAAACATACTAATCATTTTATTAATATTTGAGCCTTGCTCTGGTAAAACGAGGCATAATGCATGTGCAAAAAGTGATATCCAAGAATAGGCATGTCACTTTCTGTTTTAACTGGATTTTTGCTAGAAGAGACTTCCTTTAAACAAAACAAATCCATAAAAGCGGAAAGTGTCTTTCCTGATTTGCCTACGTGGATGACATTTTACAGACATGCATTAAACCCCATTTTCCCAGAGCGAGGCTCATTTTTTAAATTATTAAGGCAGTCCAAAATACAGCTATATCCCTCACAGTGTTCATTTCAAATTTCACGGGTCACTCTGAACATGAAATTGTGTGAATGCCTCATGACTTCACTTTGTCCCGCAGTGATAAGCATTTGAGAAGTTTAATGAAAATCTTTTTAAGGGCATAGGGATCCATATGAAGCGGACGTGAACAATAGACCTAACACTGTTGGCTGGAAAATGAAAACTTGAAGTTTTGACCTTGACGTTGACTTACGTGAAAGGTCCAGTACTTCTGCATACTGTCTCAATGTCTAAAACATTTGAGCTTATGTTCATACANCACTCGGTATCCGACAAACAGTGGCCACGCCAGAATGATCTTGTACGGCCATGCTTCACATGATAAGTAATCGCCATGTGGTGGTGGTTCACTGTCGTGGAGCACCTGGTGACAGTGGAGTAGAAGCTTATCTTTTGCTCCTGCACCTTCTTAGTCCCATTACAAGGACTCAGAGGTTCCATGTTCATTGTTTTACGGGCGACACATATGTGTTAAATAAGTGGCTAGCTGCCTTCCCAAATATATGCTTTAGCTTTAACAGGAATGTTCAGGGATTCAGTCCTGATCAATCTGAGGCTTTACGTAGCCTTGACGAGAGCAAGCTCCTTCTTGAGACAGATGCTCCCTACTTCCGCATGCCTGGTCAGTGGTTTTCTGCACCAAATCAGCTCTATCAAATAGCTGAGGGTGTAGAAAAGTGTCGGAATGTTTCTATAGAGCATGTCCTTGAGGTGAGCTGCACTAATGCCCTCAGATTGTACAGAATGCAGTAGTCATCTCTGTGCTGTTGGTTTTTCTGTTATTGGATACCTGAGTGATTTATTTGTATAATTTGTCATCTTCAAGCAAAGATGATAAATTCATATATGTTTTTATGTTACCTCCTCAGAAATTACTGAGTAGGGGTCATATTTAATGAGGCAGAGCCTTTAATTTGTAATCTTCAGGCAAAGATATATTTCTGTTTTGGTATAACCTCATCAGAAATTACTGAGTAGAGGTCATCTATAAGGTATCAATGTCATGTAAAATTTACATTACTGTAAATTAGTAAGAATTACTTGTCTGCACCTTAATAAGTCATTTTAAAATCCTCTCATATTTAAGTGCACTTTAATAAAGAAAGGGGGAATGTAGTGAAATGACCAGATTTACCAAGACCGTTTTGTCTTGACCGTTTTACCAAGGCAGGGAACCGGTGCGTAGGTAAGTTGTTACCTCGGCACTTTCACGATTGCATCAATGATCTCAGTACTCCAAGGCTGATGATAATTTAATTTATTTTCGCGAATACTAACGTTTATTCTGTATTCAACTTGGCTTTTAATTTTGGTCTTTGTCTGTAAACGAGAGAATGAGTATTTACGCGTTCTGTGATGTATATGCATATACTCATGTAACGAAAAACGAATAATTTGATCAGTTATACTATTTTTAACCTACTTTTATAAAAAAAATCGAACGCACTATTAAGATTAACACAAAAAAACTACATATTTTACCTTCTTCTTCCGTGTTTGACGATACAGATTCCGCCATAATTGTTGTTGTTGTTGTTGTTGTTGTCACAATGCGTGTTTATATTTATAAATTTTATTTAAACTCTATATTTAGTCGGGGAAAACTGATCCAAGGGTCAGTGGTTCGAGCCTTGGTGCGGCTTACATTTTTCTTTCTTATTTTAACTTTATTTTTGTTTTATAGTGGAGCACGTTATCTCCGCTGTTTAATTTTATCAATTTAAAGCATTAAATGAAAAACTTCAAACAAATGCAATTTAAGTGTGAACAAGTCCCTATAAATAACCGATTGTCATATTTAAAGAAGGGTACGAATCATTTAATTAAGTGTGCATTTCTTGTGGACACATGACAAGCTTTTAAAAAATATTCTTTTAAGCGTCTTACAAACGCATTTAAATACTATGTGTGTGTTGCCATGATGATACATAATTTACATATTCAAACCCAGTATAAGCGGAGGCGATTATTCGAATGATGCAGGTGCATACACTTAGCAGCTTAAATATATGCTTATGTAGTAGAATGTATTACGTCTGTGTACCTGTAATTTACTATCGCGTTATATATCGATGTCGGCTTGGGTCGGCATTCATCGTATATTGTAATCGAGTCTATACTGCTACACACGGAACATTCCGGTTTACTTTCTCCTGTCAAACGGCTTTTTTCATTGAAAACATTTTGTTTATTTTAGATTGTAGAAATAGTAAGTGTTATATTGATAGCTGGCTGTTTAAAAAGTGGGATAAGTATAAAGGTACATACAATATGAGAAAAATCAAACGATATAAGTTGTAACATTTTTACTGCGTAACGTAATAAGTTTATAGTTAACTGTATCATTCTTATAAGTAGTAGTGTCCTTTTCAAATGGCTTGATCACATAAAACTGAATATATGTAAGATAATTATTTTAACTTACGAAATCATGATAATTAATTAAGTTGGTCGTCGCATTGACGTTATTTGTGAGGAATGTATGCCTATAAGATCAATTATAAATCATTAGAAATAAGAAACAATTACTAGTAGGCCTAGTTTTGCTTTCTTCCGTTCACATTGTTCGAGAGTTCAGTATTCATTGTTCAGATTATTTACGGTAATTATGTTCTTAAATTAGTATAATATGAATACAATTAAGACAACCACACTATTAGTACTTGGTATTACATGTTCATTAATAACCAATTAACATTAACATGAGTTTTGTAAACATAATAAACGTTGACGTTTAAACCGGTTAACCAGTGATTTTCCCTAAAAATTGACTTCGTATCGTTCTCAATTGTATTATTTTCATTTTATAATAATTATGTTCAACTAAATGACAAAAATGAAATCATGTATGATATCATAATACAATTTTAATTGTTGAAAAATCAACTTCAATGTTTTATTTTCATATACAAATAGCATTTTTTGGAACACTTCTTTCAAAAATAAAAGATAAATGAACTGGAAATATTTCACAAAAAATATGAAATATTATCCACGGTAAAATCCATTCAATGTGATACACATTCATAAACATACAGGCGCCCATTTTCGTGTTTTTTTTCAACCAGAAAGTTTAACACACAGTAAAAGCGTAGGCCATAATTCAAATGATGCAAGCGTATACACCACGCAACTTAAATATTGTCCTATGTAGTGGAATGTACATGCAGAAGTAATACGGTTGTGTACCCGTAATTTGATATCGCGTTATATTTCGATGTCGGATTAGATCGGCATTCATCGTAAAGTGTAATCGAGTCTATACGGGTACACACGGATCTTTCCTGTTTACTTTTCCTGTAAAATTGCCTTTTGTCATTAGAAACGATTTGTTTATTTTAGATTATAGAAATTGTTAGTGTTGTATTGCTAGCTGGCTTTTTTAAAAGTGACAAAACATCCAATATTATAAGTTATAACCTTTTTAAGGCTAATAAGTAAATAGGTAACTGTATTAAAGACCATTCTCATAAGTGTTGTGTCCTTTTCAAATGCCGTGATCACATAACACTGATTGTAAGTCAGAACAAAATGTTTTTACTAACGAAATCATGGTAATTAATTCAGTTGGCCGTCGCATTGATGTTATTTGTGATGCATGTATGTCTATAAGATCATTTATAAATCATAAAAAATGAACACAATTACTAGTAGGCCTAATTTTGCTTTCTTCCGTTCACATTGCTCTAGAGTTCAGTGTTCATGTATCAGATTTTTTACGTGTATTATGTTCTTAAATAAGTATAATATGAATACAATTAAGACAACCACCCTGTGAGAACTTTGTATTACATGTTCATTTATAACAAATAAACATTAAGATGAGCATTGTTAAAACAAAACACTAAACGTATGAGTTTATTAAGGTAAACAGTGATTTTCACTAGAAATTGACTTTTGGTATCGTTTTAAATTGTATTATTTTCATTTTTATAATAATTATGTTCAACTAAATGACATAAATGTAATCCTTTTATGATATCAAAATACAATTTTAATTGTTGAAAATCAACTTCATTGTTTTATTTTTATATAAAAAAAATCTTTTTTTTTGGAACACTTATGTCAAAAATAAAAGGTAAATGAACTGCACATATTTCACATCAATTTGAAAACTATTTTTATTCTTTTTTATACTGATTAATCTGTAACACATACACAATATTATTTTTTTTTAACTGCAGTTGTATGTTTTGATTCTAAGATTTAATTTTTACACAAAGTGTCTTAAATATAACTGTTCCGAGAGCGATCCTTTTAATCAATATGGTGTCAGGATTACTTAAAATTCAATATTTTTTTTATTTGACGTTAAAATTGATAATATTTGGTATGTCATTCCGTTAAACTGAAACTTTGCAGGTGACTGATATAATAAATAATTTAGGGTTGAAACAAATATTGTCTCGGAGACACTACCTTAATATGCAGAAATATCACTTCTAAGTCAACAAACACGTTTTGGGCAAGGCATAGTTTATCTTGTTTTAGATTTATATCTTATTTATATATTATTTCTAGCTAGTTTGTCAACGGCTTCGATAATGTAGTAAAATTATGTTAATTGCATTTAGTTGTTGAATACTTAAACCAGATTGATGTTTTGTACATTGTTGCCAAATATAGCACTGTTAATTTTAATTACTTGTCTATGTATATATTGAAAGCAAAATGTATGTAAGCTATTTTGTTCATCATTCTGTAGAAAGGGAAACATGTTAGATTTGTTCATTCTTCATATAAAATCGTCGCAAACTTTTGTGTAAAAGTTACATTGATGAAAACAGTTATACAGTATTCATGTCTAGTATAAGCAAAGTTAATCAGCGAAACACAATATCAACACTAGTGAAATAGTGCACGGGTACTAAATTATGATACTAAAAGGTGGTTTCAAATAAATATTATACTGTTATTCAACGGCGGTGTGTAGAACAATGTTGATAGATGTTGACTATTCTGTATAACACATACTTAATATGGTCACACAGTATTATAACAAATAAAAGTTGTAACTATAAACATTTAACAAGTTACCCCAATAGTGGGTTTATTTTTATCAAATGAGCATGTTTTGAAGAAACGAAGTAGAGGATTGCCACAATGTTAAAAAAAAAAAAAAAAAAAAATATGCGGTTTTAGAAAATAGGATTTTAAAATGTATTAGCTATAAAATTCTTAAAAAAAATATAATCATGTGACCCAATGGCATGGTTAGTTTCGATCCCAGGGGGGCATAATTGAATACACCTAGTCAAAGACCACTAGACGATGTTACACACAAATAATAAAGCCCTGAAACATGTGGTTTTAGAGCAGAAGATTATTTAAGTTTTCCTTTTTTAAACTTTGTTTGCGTTTCGGTGACCAAGATATACAATGAACTGGAACTATTTTAAAAACTTTGAAAGATGGTCACCCACGCATTATTCCTTTGAAGGTTTGTACAATCTGCTACGAAGTTAAGGAGGAGATGTCGTTAGAATAAAAGTTTTACGACCGAACCTAATGCACCTCATGCACTGACGGACGACGGACGATGGACAAAACAGTATCCTAAAAGATCCATATGAGCACTATGATTTAAAAAAATACACACATATTATTTGTGTGGACTTAAAAAGAAAAATGTGGTTCACTGGCTATAAACATGCAAGCACCACAGGTTAAACGAATGTTTTATTCAATTTAAGCAGACCGCAGGTGTGATTGAGAATCATGCGATGGACAGTCTATTAATCGTCGATCACTCTTCATAACAAAAATGTATACGAATAAAACATATAAATGGACATTGTGAGATCCTAGTATTAACGAAAAACGAAAAAAGAAAGAAGATAACATAAATTGGTACCAACAAAACTGGTTGGAACCTTTTAATGCTCCCCTAAAGCTTCGCTTTATCCGTATCCGTCTGTCCGAAGTGGTTGGTACTAAGCTTTCATTACCGAAAAAAGGGTTCGATTTCCACTCCCGGAAAATGTGAGTTTTTTTCGCTATACCGGAGAGGTGGGATTTATTTCGCGAATATCGGCTTCCGCCGTTCGGTAAAAAAAGCTACAATACAATATTCGCCCCTTCTTTCGTGAGTCTAGTAAGTTTATTAGCTATGAATGCTTGGGCGCACTCAAAGTCATCACATTTTGCAGCCTTATATGCAGAAAGACCTCATAGGCTTCGAAATGCACACACACACATACAAGCATGCATGCGCGCGCATCTGCTCCTTATATATATATTGTGTGTTTATCAACAACTACTGACCAAAATGCAAAACAACCTATAGACATAATGTTATAGATCAATCCGTCTCCATCACAGGCCTGTAGTGCCCTACACATACCCGCAATGAATGTGTACTTTTAGGTTTAACCGATAGTAATCAGATGCACCACTTAATAATTTTGTAAGTGTATTTGCAGTTTTCGGGTCTGTTGGATGCATGTGAAACCAACCTTGCAACACCAACCTCGCACACACTATCAATTGATTATTTGTGTTGTCAGTAGTTTATATAATAAATGAGCTGTATCATAAACTGAGTTTACTCAACTCCAATATTGTTTAGTAAACCAACATCCGCAGATGATTTTTTGTATGTAGTTTGATGTGCTTTAAAAGCAAATAGTTATACAAGGAATTCTTCCTTGTTGACAACTCAAGATGAATAGTCAAGATTCAATGTGTCATTGAAATTCAGTGTATATAAATGGGTACATTTGCAGTAATGTTAGTAAACGCGTCTGAGTCATTTTAAACTTCAACGTGAGAATCATTTGACACTCCAAGTAAAATAGTCATGTGTGCTGGTTCACAACCCGAGTCAGAGCAAAACGAAGCTTCTCAATACACACTGACACAATTGTCATACGTACGCAAACATTCATGAACGCACACAAATAAAATGCACACTCAAACACCGCGCACTCGCGCACGCACATATAAACGCACGAACACACGCGAATGCAAACAGGTACACATGCGAGTATCGCGTGGTCTAACGTGCAAGTGTACGTATGTTTGCAATACGCAACTCAATTATTCTGTATTTGTTTACTATTCTTAACAAATACATCTCTTTGTGTAATGTAAATTTTAAACAAAATCCGGTCGGTATTTTTGTTTCGTTAAAAAAAGTCCACACCCCAACAATGATCGTGCAGCTATTGGAGTTGTCTCCCTCTAAAATAATTTTCCCTAAAACGGCAAATTTCTTATTGGAAATCTGTAATGTAATAACGCAATACATGAACAGAAAAATCACCGAGACCGTAAATCGTCGTCTTAATTTCTGTAGTGTCAAATTCAAATGCTCTTTGGAAAGCACCAGGATTGTGTGTCTCTCGTTCAACATAGTGACATCCTGGACCCGTTGATACTCTCTAAATAATCTGCTCATACTTAATGTCACCTGCAACGAAGCAAATCCAGCCTGGGCGGTCCCGAACAACCCATTGACCAATGGAAAAGTGCCGATGAAGCTTAGGATTTGTAAACTCAATTACTTTTATTTATTCAATGTACCATGAACCGTAACGTAATAGTTAATGCAGTCATATTCAACAAATATCTGCATGGAATCTTCAATGGAAGCTACATGCAGATTCCTGTTTTTTGTGTAAGAGGGTTCAGCATTTTAGACGATAAACACTAACTGCAACAAAACACCAAAGAATTGGCAAAGCTCAGACTTAGCCTCACATTCTTTCTCAAACAAAAGAAAGTCTTGATGCAACTGTTCCATCTGCCCGTTAATAACCTCAAACTGCTCTAGACAGCGTTCATTAGTTATAAGGCAATAATCATGTTGCAGTTCTTTCATCTGCTCTAGGACTGAATAAGTAGCCTTGTCCTCGTCTGTCCAAAAAACTTGCCACTGAAGTTTATGAATTAATTCCATCACCATCAGCATACCAGTGAGGACCCGTACATACTGGCAGCCGATCAACACTGTCTCAAGCACACCTGGAACAAACACCCCATATTCGATCAATGCGTCATCTAGACCAGAGCCTCGCACAAGTTTGCCATGACACCTAAGCCTGACACGGGTCCAGTGGAAAGGGCCCACACACAGAAATAGGTCGCTGAACTTGTTCGTCTCGCGTAGGTACATATATGCTCTAAGAGCGAAAACAAACTCGTCACAATAAATTGCCAGCGATTCCTGATTTAACTGTCTTCCCACACTCTGAAAATTAGTGAGGCAAGGCCTGAATGTAGAACAATCAGTGATGGGTCTTGGTATAACAGGTAGGAACCAAACACTCATCAGCGGCACCACAGCAGAAGAAACAAGCCCTAAATAATGAAAATTGCTATACTATTTGGTGTCTATATAGTCATTATTATTTTAAAAGAGATACTGCATTGACATTTGCTATGATTAACATAAATCTTAGAAATGTAAACATATAACACTAGGATCAAAGTAACAGAGTCAATTAACCAAACCTGGGAACAAACTAAATTAACCAATGTTTATCAAGCTTTCATAATGCTGTGGTAAACAGACTCGCATTTCGCTATACCGTGACTTTCCCGCTTTTGTAAATAAAATGATCGGATCCTTGTTTACAATCCCTATCCACTAATATGCATGAGATTAAATGATTATCTATAAAGAAGAATGGTTTTATTGCATATTATTTTAGATTTTCATTAAAAAATGATACGCCAATTCACATTTGACAATTTGAAACTGCAAAAATAAGCGTTAAATTTTAGTCAAATTGGAGCTGTCCATTCCTGCAAATGAACGACTCAAAGAATCAAAGGACTGCCGCTTAAAGGTCATTCTAGCTTTGAAGACATCAATTGATACATAAATTTATCAAACACAAAATATTCACACTATATTCAGTCAGTATATATTTATTATAAATGTATATTGTTGATACGGTAAATAAAAGTTATTTTGTATTATATCAATGACAGCCATTTTGAAACGATTATGGCAGAAACGTGGCATGATTTCAGACAAGCACCTCGGTTATTTTGCATGTCTACGAACCCACAAACTCAATTCCACTGAGAAACTCCCCCAACTACATTTTGCAAATGGGTCCACAGACCATGTACAGGACTATACTTGTCAATTACATGCAAACAAAATGCTTTCATGAAGGGACTGAAAATTACAATGAAGAAGCATTGACGACTAATTTCTTGTACAGAAAATGCAAGAATAAAAAAATACAGTTTGCTATGAAGCATAATTTAAATTCCATTTATTAACACAATAACGTAATTATTCATGTACTGGGGTGGGAGGGGGGTTAATCTTTTTTACAAACATGTCTTTACTGGTAACAGTATTGGACTTTCATTATTCCTATTTATATAGTTACATGACTGTACTTTTAAACATACCATAAATTATGATATAATATAATAATGTTTTTTTTTAATTCATTTGCTACACGTTTGTTTTTTTTACATACGTGCGATAAAAATGTTTAATATCATTGTATATCGTCAATCGTGCACGATTACAACATCCACACAACGTGTGTAGAAAAATGATGGCACGTATTAAGAAGAATAAACATTATTGCATAAACTCTATCTATAATGCCCTCTTGCGGGGTGCAGAAACTTGGCAAAAGGAGGGCTTGAACGGGAGAAATCGTGTATTAACAAGGCGATTCACGTGCCGTTCAAGTCCTGTTATGTATTTTTCATATCCATAAACTGGTACACGCGCAGTTACTTCCCTTAGTAATGGCTGACCGGGAAGCGCGACCAGGTTATTGGCCACAAACTGGCTATTTTTGCAATCTATTGTTCGAAAAAGATGGTGACACATATAAAGTTATTGATATAGTTAAACAGTGGCCAGTGCCTATGTATCTTATTCGCTCATTATCGGACTGGAAAACACGCCAAGTTTTTCGCCACGAACTCTGGCTCTGATGATGACCGAGTGAGGCATAGAAAAAACACAACCTTGAACTGTATGACGTCATATGAAATAATCGAATTATTTTGTCGATGTCGAATAAACAAGACATATTGTTTTCAATGTTATTTTAATTTATTTTGGTATGTGTGATTTGTTTATGCAATAATAGCGAAAATACACATTTTCTCGGACATGATCATCTTCGAGCGCCCGCCGTTGACAATGCCCTCGAAAACGTGTATTATCCCTATACTCATTCACAATTGCGCGTTAAGAATAAGGACAGCACGTGTAGAATAAGGAAGGAACGTTCAGAATAAGGAAGACACGACTGTAAACATAAAAGTCCATGTAGTTTGCAGTATAATTAGTGCACAAATAGTGTACGCGTATTCTAAAACACAAGAGTGTTACAAAAAACAAATTCATACTTTATCAGCTTATATATATGAGGGCCGTAAGTTATACAGGATTGGTAAAATCAACAAATGTAAATTAATATAATATTATGGGGGCTAAGCAAATAAGAATGCGAAAGTTAACTTATTATTGTGAATTTTGTCGAATTTGCGCCCTTCAGTTCAACCAACGCGCAACAGTGCCATATATGAAATTAATTATTGTAATGTAGACTTGGCGAAGACTAATGTCGGATTAAAGAATGAATATTACAAAGTGCCAGAATAAACTTATATATAAAATACAAGTTTTCCAAAGCATGTCACACTTCAACAGTCAATATAAGCATCAAGAGATAGTTGTGTATTTGTTACAAGCATGCATAAATGTATGTCTTGACAGTTTTACTTGTCATAAAATTGTCATAAAATTGATAACTTTATACAACTGACCGGCATGATCGTTTTTAATGATTGTATATAGGCCTTATATAATATTCATTTATTAAACCAACATTCCATTTTGATCATTATATAAAATTAGGTAAAACAAATTCTCTAATATTTCATTCTTGAGTCTGGTTCGTTGATATGTTTTAAACTTGACTATGGCCGCTTAACAAAACGATTAAGTATTTTTTTAGTCTCAACAGTATACAACAAATAATGCAATGCATTAAATAATGCAATATTTAAGCGTTTCCTTAATTTGGAAATATTTCCCAGTTCGATTTCTTCCGACGGAGAAATTTTGGAAGGACTATGAGCTTGTAAACTATGCCAAAAAGTAAACAGTCTTCATAACACCTTAAATAATCTTAGAGTGTGCATATAAATTCACTTATTACACACCTAACAGTGATCGGTGAATCAAAAAATAATATGATCAACGAAATGCTGCGGATGTGTTATCATGTTAAGACTTACGCTAACTGTCTTTGCGAACAAATGTCCACACGATACATGGAGAAAATACCACTCGCTATAATTAATTAGAAATAGCACAGGTAGAAGAACCTAAAGTTAGTGTGGCGTGCACCAACCGTTCACGATAAAGGACCACGAAGGTGTGTATGATAGATGCAATACTGCTGCAGCTTCTGGAGTTTCACTTCTTTATATTGAATGGGATACCTTGGTTGTGGATGTTTGTGAAACATATTCAAACTTTGCCTTAAAATTGTCAAGATAATCAAGATTGAGTCATAAATGTAGTGTTTAGGATGGTAGCATGGTTTGTTATTTTTTGTGTGTTTTTGTGAATATACTTTATTTGTCAATATGCAGTGTACAATTACCCTCAACCATTCTGGAATAAAAAGAAAATACAGTACAAGCAGTCATGTTATAATAATTCATGCCAAAGCTATTTAAATACCTTATAAAAACACAAATAGTTATGAAGGTAAATTAGAATTACAAAGAGACTCCAACAATTCCGACGAACTTTTTATAAATATTTGATTATTTTGTTTGTATAACTGCAGACGCTAGTGTGCAGCTACTTAGCAGACCATGCATTGTAGGGTTTACCATTTTACCTCTACAATTATAAATAAGGCGTTGTATTTCAAGAAATAAAATGTTGTACTTTTCAGATTCGTTACCAACTGATCCCAATATAAAGGTTTTGCAATGGAAATAATTATCAATGTTTTTAAAGAGAGTATGCACGATTTTGTCAAATATTTATTAATTAAATAAAATGTTTAAAAACTTATTATACATATATTTCAATATAAATTAAAATAAAAGTTGAGAAGAATATGTGTCGAAAAATGCGGAATAAGCCAGATATTTAAACCTGAAATCGAAAATGGCTGTACAGCCTAATTCGACAGCATGTATATCATCCATTTACGATGGGAATCTAAATTTAGTTTGAGTGCTGATTCCTTCATACGACACAAAGACACAATTTTGTTTCCTAACAAATACGAGTAAAAGTGTCGGCATCGGCTTTAAGGACGTACGCGGCAGTTTCGTTTCACGCAAATTTGTTTTCATTGTAACACCGGTTGCGCAATAAGTGTATGCGTTTTCGGATACTTTAACACCGGTTGCGCAATAAGTGTATGCTTTTACGGATATTCGAATCAAAACGGGATGGATATCAAATTGGAATAACACCAACAAATCGACTATTATGAAGCAAAGAAAAATTATTTAACAATATGTGTCCTATAAACTTCACAATAAGAATCGACCATCATCTCTAAGACCACGCAAATAGTCTTAATACGGGAAAATTGGCGATACATCCTCATAATTGGAAATGTTTGTGTCGAAACTAAGACTTATAAAAAAGAATAGCTTTCCTGCGCATTAAGACAATTATTCTCAATTCTTTTTTATTTTAATTTCTCACACATTTATTAAGTAAATCAAGTTTCATTCGGTGTTGTTTGATATAGTTTATTACACAGAATCAATGATGAATGAATATCATTTATTCACGACGCTCTAATACTTCTGGTTAAAGTGCGGGTGGGGTTGCATCTTGCTCGACGTGCAACTGGATACACGCGAATATTATTGTGTTTTTCGTTCGCATATCATATTTTACTCTGATAAATTTGATTAGAAAACAAATGTTTTGTTTATTATTTGTTAGCCATTGAAGTAAAAAAAAGATGAACAACAAGATAATTACAGTATGTCCGATCGTTAAGCAATGTATTTAAAAATATGCGAGTACCGCATGTGCAAAACATTTATAAAACACAAGTCACATCAAAGAAAACGAACGTTTTCTCTGCATCTAAACCATTATACTTAAATATTGTTAACTATTTCTTTATAGTTAATGACAAGTTGAACTAATAAAGACGCGCCATGCAACCACGTGTAGCATGCAGGAAATTGATAAGGCCCATATTTGTTTTATATAAATTGTGGGACTTTTTATGTTGAAAATCTGGAAACCAATATTAAATATAAATCATAGTTATAAATTATTGTAGAGGAATACGTTATTTTCAAAAGTTTTCTCACTGTTGTGCTCAATGTTGTCATGTATGGCATATTTAAGACGTGAACACACACATTGAAACAGTCGTAATATTTATTGAAAAATATACAACACTGTCGATCCTTGATTTTTTTTCATTTTGATACCGGCTAAAGAAAGCTGTAGCAAACTACCCACACATATATACTTCTATGAGTAACAAAAAAAAAAATCAAACATTATCAAAACGTCCTAAAAATGTATGATTTACTTAAAACAAAATGTCAGTCGATGTAAACATGAAAAAATCAAGATTGATTTCAGTATTATTACATTATAGTGGCGTATCAAAAACTAATAGGTTATTATAATTTCCAACAAAACTTATGAAAGATACCGATGGTATGGTTATATCATACATTTACCGTGTGTTTATATTGATTTGCGTATACATTTTCTTACCAATTCCAATAATATATAACTGCTAAAAGATACATTTATGCATAACAATGGAGTGCCTTGAATTGGTCAAGTCATGTAAAGAATTACAATTAATACCGTTGATGTACCCCTTTAAGTGTATTATATACATATTGTTTTTAGTTGGATACTGCCTAATGTTACTGATCTCGATACATATTATTAATTATTTGGGTCTTCATTTAAATGTAAATCTTCTTTTTACATTGGCATACAGCCTAACAATGGTCAAGTCATGTTAAGAATTACAATTAATATCGTTGATATGCCCCTTTAAATGTTTTGCTCACATCTTGTTTTGGATGCAGCTTTAACCTACTTTTACGAATCCGGATACACATGTTTTGTGTTTAATTTAAATCTAACTCTACTTTTGCTTTGACATACATGTACTAGAATTTGTTTTGAACTTAATTATGTACATTGTTTTGATTGTTTTAAATTGTATTTTACTACATGCCGATAAACTTCGGTTGTTAACAAACGACCCTGGTGACCTATGTTTTTCTTTTAATATTTGTATAAAGTAATAAACAATGAAACATTTGGGTCAGTTTGGACAAAATCTAGGTGTGGGAAAGACTTTAATAATAAAAAAGTAAAATGCATAGAATTGATTTTCATATGTGAAATTATGTTGTTGTTGTTTTTGATAAATTAATGCCCTGAAAATCAATTAATGTTTTTGTTTATGAATTTGCAGTTAGGTTATATCAGTATTATATAAACAGAGAGCGATAGTAGTTTTTTCGACAGTTTTTTCACTAATTTACTCTATTTGTGTGTGTTTGCCTTTTTTTAAATTTAAACTTATGCTAAAATATGTATGTTGTTTAAGTGCGAATACAAAAATAACAACACTGGTGACCCATGATTTTCATTTTATTTTTCTATCCACAACAGATGGTTCTAGCTATATACCAAAAATTATCAAATTCTAGGTGTAAGAAAATTTGCTTTGAAACTGCCGCATACGTCCTTAACCAGCGCTAACTTGTCTTTGCTGCATTTTATGAAATTTGTCTTCAATGTATATTTTTTCTTGCCTATTTTGTGTTATTGTAACATATTTTTATTAATATATTACAATTTAACACAAAAATCGTGCATACTCACTTTAATAGCAGATTTGATGTTATGTTAAAACACTTGTATGATATTGCAACTCCAAAATAAATGAAGAGTTCTGCTTCTGTGACAGAAAGTACATTTTTCTGAGTCACATATTTTCTTAACATGTTATTTGCAGCGAGTATAGTGTAAGTCAGTCTTTCTTGGAACCATTGAGTGTATGAATCCCTTGGGGTTTAGTATACCCATGCATGTAGATTGTTCCATTCTGAACTCTCAATACTGAAAAGGCTATTCCATTTTGCTTAGTCTATTCGTATTTCATAAGCTTTCGACTCGGTGAACAAGATTTTGGACGCACGTGTATCAGATTAAAACTCGGACTAGATATTATCAAGACATATGTTCTGACAAAGTTTTATCAATATTGAGTCATAGGTTCCAGAGTGGTAAACTGTTTTTTTATTTATTCAATATCGTATCCTAGTTCTGGACTCAAGTGACACATATTTAACCGTGACCTAGATATTGTCTCGATAAAGGGTTGGACCAAGTTATAACAAGAGTCATTAATGTGGCATTCGAATTCGGCTAAGATATTGTTAAGATGAACATTCTGACAAAGTGTCACCCAAATTTAGTAATAAAGTAAGTTATATAAGGTACCAAGGTTTTTTTAACGATATAATTAAGATTGAATGGAAAATATTGCCCCACATTCGGACACAGTTTCATCAAGACTGAATGGAAATTGTGGCCTGTTCATTGGTAACAAGATAACAATTAACGACGCTCATCGCAAACCGCACGAAGCAAGACGATGGACAAACAGCACTAGGTGAGCTTAAACGAAATTATTTTATAAAGTAAAGCACTTGTTGTTTTATTTAACGATTATTGTAACAAATTAAAGACTTAAAAGTAACAATCGTTAACGTTACATAACTAAGCAAACGCATGCCTCACTGAAACATGCACACCAGTGTAAATATGTGAATTTTTGTTTCGGAATTATCCGTTAAAAATAGATTTCCATGAGGGTATCCAAATGTTGTTTTACCTAAGCTATTTATTTACAGCGAACAACCTCAATTGTGCACTATATTTCATGGTTATGTAATATGTAACCCACTTGGAGTAGATTTTTACGTTAATTTTATTTTGTGTAAATGTAATTTCGTTTTGTTTTTTTAATAAAGGAACTTGTTTATATAAGTAAACAATACACTCGATTAAGATACCATTAGAATATTCTGCTGAAGTTGTATATAGATTGGACAAAAAAAGGTGACTTCAAGAGTATTTAGAAGGTTTCAATATAACCATTTAAGTAGCGCTTGTTTTAAGCTTTGACCTCGTGACCTAGTTTTTAATCTCAAATAACGCAGTTTTGAACCCGGCAGTGCTATGATTGCGACATATATTCTGACCACGTTTCGTGAAGTCTGGGCAATACATGTGGCATCTGGATTGTTCAAAGATACATGTTAAACGCAGTTAGGACATACAATAGAATAGAAAACCAACAGAAAATTCGATATTCGCAAATCATGTTATATATACATGTGCAAGTTATTAAGACGACATTATTAATACTAGCCACACGTTATTACATTTTGCACATTGTTTTTCAATTGCTTAGTATTTACACACTGTTTGAATTGTGTGCAATCAATGATTTTATTGTTTGTTTAATGGTTTTAATAAACAAATATTTGAATCACCAACCGTGTTTTTGTCATGATATATACATCCGACAACTGATGAAGTATGCTTTTCCTTGCCAGAGGCGGAGGTGGGCGGGAGGATTGTGTGTGTCTGTATTATATTGTTATCGAGTGCACCGGGATTCTTCTCGAAAGACCATCCGACCCATCATACTTTGTAATTGGGTAAAGGGGTATAATTCAAGATACAGGAGACACACCGTTAAGAAACGACACTGTGTCTTTTATTGTCGTGGTTGGTGTCAACTACCAAGTATTCCGCAGCTTTGGTTAACGTCTCGGATGAAAGACGAGTTGCCGGTTGCAGGTTAGAGGTGAGTCAGGGATCGAACCCGCGACACACCAGTTTGGCGCCAATGTGTTACCACTTGACGACGACTTCTCTCTAAGTCAATAAATTGGCTTACTAATACCGATAAAATCAAGGTAAACATGATTTCGGATGATATGGGTGCAACGGTGACGGGAATCGGACGAAATATTTGTGAACATTACCAAACATATGAAGAAGCGTCTATTACACTTTACTACGTTAAAGGAAGGTACCCTTGCATGGACGGACGGACGGACGGACGATAAATGACTATATGTGGCTCAAGTTACCTATTAACTATTTTAATAGTTTTCCGTGTGGCTCACCCGCATCAATGTGTCATTTACATAAAACAATTGCGCTGTCTTACTTTTTATCATTACAACTTGTTTTTAAACGTTACGACTGAATTTAGTAACTTCAAAAACCAAGAGGGCCATTGTTTCCTTCAAGTGATCCCCTGATTTTATGGTACAACAATTTGCATAGAATTGATGCTTGTATATGTGGGAAAATTACATATTTTCAGTCGCACTAACTTGACTGAGAATTTTTTCCATGGTATTGCAACGAAAGCAAACTTGTTTATGCTTTAAATTAATCTTTTCATATTATTACCTTTACGACGTACTTTGTTATCTTTGATATGTAGTTTGAGTTAAGAAATCAACACTGTAGCGCCATATTGGTTTTCAAATTAAATTGTCCGGGATTTAAAAGGTAATTTGTCGGGGCTTTCGACTGCGACCGCATTAATTTAGTCTTCTTGTGTGAATGAGTGTGTAGGTTTCCAAAAGATTATATTTACATATTATGGAAACGCATAAATGTATTCGAAAACAAGATGAACATATCAATATCAGCTCCTTTAATTCACAACAGTCAAACATGGTACGTGGGAGGAGTGATTATATGCATAACCTGTCTTCTCTTTTTTTCAAACTGTTGACGTAATTGATTTGTAAAGAAAGGTGGGCTGTTAACTCGCGGATGACTGACGTTTGAACGCCGAGCACAAAATCGTATAACAACAAGACAGGATTTCAAAAATACGTTTGTACCAAGATGACCAGATCCAATGTCTAGTGGATTTAATCAATGCCCTTCAGACATTGACTTGTAGTCACAGTGGCCAAAGACGACTGAGGAAAACCTAAATCAATGATAATGAACATGTCTTTTATTGTTTTATTATTTATATATTTGATATGGAGTTAAAATATGTATTTGTACTATTTGTGATTCGAAAGTGTAATTTGTATAGTGTAACGTTTTAATATTTAGTTTTATAAATAATACAATACTTTTTTGATGATTTGATATTATGAACAGTGACATGAAATGCATCAACACTATATTTATATTTAATTTAAAAAAGCAGTTCTTAGCCAGGGTAGTGAAGAATAATTATAATCAGCAATTGAATTCTTCAAAAATGTTCGATCATTAAAAAAAGCATTAAACTAAAAATAATTTCTAATAAGGAAATATATTTCGTAGCTCTTATCATTGGGCAGTTAACGAGGAAGAATTATTTGCATATAGAAATTTAGAATGTTAACATGCCATACGCTAACACACATTCTATACGCTTGCTAAGGCTCGTTGAGACGCACATTGAAATGGGAGTTTGAATAGAATGCATGTATATATACTATTTACATCAATCCGATAAACATACAATTATTTACAATATTATTAATGTAATAATATTAAAATGTTCAAAAATACAAACGTTCTAATATTCAATACATTATGTACATTTTGATTTATGCTTAGTATCGCTATATTAAAAAGCAACACAAAAAGCAATCATGTTAACTATTGTTTACATGACTCGTACAAATAATTAGTATTTATGAAATACATGTTTGATTTGAAAAACGTTAAACATGACGGATTTTGTATAAAAAAGACGAATGAATGTAATTTCATAACACAATTTTCCGACTATACTGTAAAAACAATAGTAAAGATATACTGGAAACATATACGCCACTTCTTTTTGTTTCTTAAACTTATACAACATTCAAACTATTGTTAATGGTAAGCCACTTAATTATGTGACATGTCAGTTTTTTAGATATAATTTTGTTTATATAATATGTACATTATATTATCTGTCAATACTATCTGCATAAAAGGTAATAATATATGTACGTGTAAATACGCTTATACATAATTACACAGAATGTCTGATAAATGATTGAAACACTTTTAAATCCATGTCGTTGTATCAAATATTCACGTCATCATGTACTTTCAGTCACTTGTCACTACTTATGAGACATAGTTCTAAGAATGTTAGAATGCAGTTTAACTGTGTTTCTACGTTTATCGGTTCCTCATTCAAGTCACGTCTGTCTTATATTCTGATACGCTGACTCATCTGAAAACATAACAGGATAACACAATTTAATTAACATGGTTCACATATTTATTTACATGTTTAAAATATTTATTAATCAGGTTCAAGATTGATTGACATAAACATGACTTTATGCAATTGAAAGCTAAATTGTCGTATGCATTAAACTCAATTATTACTTAAGCGATTGGTATTCCTTCGGATCGTTAATAGAAACAATGAGAGGTAGAATATTTATATATATATATATATAGCACAACACATGAATATGTTATTCTTACAGCTAAACTCCTACACACGTTTATCTGTATTTACCTTGCAGCTCCATGTCATTTGTCCCTAATTTCACATATTTACATATATTTTCAAAACACAAAACATGAATATGCAATTCGTACAGCTAAACACGTGTATCTGCTATACGGACTGGATACAATTTACCTTGCAGGACCATATAAAAAACCACTGAACATATGTACATTCAAACACAAATATATATTAATTATAAACATATTTGACGAGTAATTGTTTGAGAGAGGTTAAATGTGTCACCTACCAAGAATCTCGTAGTGGGACCTTTCGGCGTTTGCCGGATTTTCTGTAGTGGCTGTTTCTGCTCTAATTATGAAACACAAAAAAAATAATAAAAAAACATATTTCTCTCTCTCAGTCAGTCAGTCAGTCAGTCAGTCAGTCAGTCAGTCAGTCAGTCAGTNTCTCTCTCTCTCTCTCTCTCTCTCTCTCTCTCTCTCTCTCTCTCTCTCTCTCTCTCTCTCTCTCTCTCTCTCTCTCTCTCTCTCTCTCTCTCTCTCTCTCTCTCTCTCTCTCTCTCTCTCTCTCTCTCTCTCTCTCTCTCTCTCTCTCTCTCTCTCTCTCTCTCTCTCTCTCTCTCTCTCTCTCTCTCTCTCTCTCTCTCTCTCTCTCTCTCTCTCTCTCTCTCTCTCTCTCTCTCTCTCTCTCTGTCTCTCTCTCTCTCTCTCTCTCTCTCTCTCTCCCTCTCTCTCTCTCTCTCTCTCAAACATCCAAAACAGCATTAAAATTATTGACGCAATTGAGTATATTTTAATGTATCTTCGGTCCTTGACTGTAAAGTAAATAAGGACTTACTTAATAAAATAAGGTACATATAACACGTAATAACAAGAAACAAGTCCAGCCCTGATTAAAACATATACGAATTACACAAAGGGGAAGATTTTTCAAGATTCTAAAATTCAGCATGTGAACAAAATTAAGACATGTTTATCAATATGTATCAATTTGGTAAGAATACTACATTATGAATAATTACAAAATACATACGTAGAAGCAGATGACAATCCCACGTTGACACCTTCAAAAAACGTATGTTTACATAGAAAATTTATGTGATCATTAATAAGCAATCTATGTTTATGGAAATCATGTTATATGTATAACGGAATTAGTATTGTTGCAATCGCCTCACGAGATAGATACAGCATGAACTAGAACAAACTCTCTTAAAATGCTTGATAAAAAGTAAAAATGTTCAGGTACATTTACAATCTGTTTCAATCAAAATTATCAAAATAACCATGATTTAAGCTAAAAACGCAAACATCATAACAAGTTGCTTACAGGAAAAATTCATTTATAAAGCACCATGACTATTGAAAGATATTTATACAAACTTTTTTTCGTGAAGCAAATACGATTAGTAAGACGCAAGTAAATCAGAACGGCTAAGAAGACAACAAGAAGAACCCCTGGTACAACTGCATCAACAATTAACCCAACCTGGAACAGCGATTGATGAGTTGCACTTGCATAGGCTGAAAAAGAATTGTGCGATAACGGAAAATTCGTGTTTCTAAGGTGCTTATGTTTTATGTAATTCAACAAGTGTGTCATTTATTTCAGGTTGTGTTTCAAACAGCAAGCGCATTATTCTATGACACTATATGATTTACCTGGTGTGCGATGACTGAAAATTCGTTTTTTCTAAGGTGCTTATGTTTTATGTAATTCAACTAGTGTGTCATTTATTACAGGTTGTGTTTCAAACAGCAAGCGCATTATTCTATGACACTATATGATTTACCTGGTGTAATAAAAGTTAATGTGCCAGAAGCATCTGATGCTCCAAACTTGTTTCTCGCAAATATCCTTGCTTGATATTTCGTTCCAGTGCTTAGGTTGTCAATGGTGGCATTCATCAGTGGCTTTGATGTTTCCCCAACAACAATTATCTGCTCCCATACTTGCAAGCCAGTTTTTCTGTATTCGATAATAAATGTCTGAACAAATCCTCCGTTATATCCAGGAAGCCAGTCAAAACTCCCTGAAGTTTTAATTTGCGGATGTTGTGTGTAATGAAAGTTGCTTGGTACGCTCGGTTTATCTAAAATAATAGAAACTACTTAGTTTGTAAGATAATGAAATGAAATATAATAAGAATGTTAATTTAAACAAAAACGTTCAATCATGTACCGCTACTTGTAATGTAGCATTGAATATGCAATACTCAGTGTTCCTCGGATGTACGCACCATTGTCTTCATTTGGAGATCGTCTGTGAGCGCCTGTAACATAAAGGGATATCTTAGGTTCCCGTAAAGCATATGATTTGATGTCTCGTGATGAGATAATGGTTTCAAACTAACGTTTGTGAGCGTTTTTGAAGAACTCACCCTAAGAAACAATGGACTGTTCTAACGAAATTATGAATGTCTCAATAAGCATCTCAACATGCAATCAAGCTTGACAATTATCTTGAACAAAACATTAGAATAACGAATATGTCCGCAAAAGGGCAAGCAGAAGTGTGTATGTCAAACCTTTTTTACAGATATGTAATACAATTGCAAGTTTTAAGATAAACGTTTATATTTAAATCAATTGTAAAATACATATTTGAACTTTGACCTCCTAGTGTGACCTTTACTAGGAAAGTAGTTAGGTGATTCTTGACGCCACGTTTCATTTTAGGGAACAATTTATTATAAATTCTTTCAGTAAAACGTACAAACAAGAAAAAAAAACAACGAAATAATAGAACGACATAGTAATGCCAAAACGATTTCTTTTATAGCCAATTCCCAACTTACTGATATTTTTGTATAATTATGACTGCATCGGTAGACTGCAAGTTTGCAACATTTCAAGAATGATGTTGATCACGTTTACATGGAATCACATGAAATGTAGCTTCAAATAAGCTACAGCTTTATCTATTAATAAATACACGTGATTAATTTGGCCATTAACTATGTAATCACTACTACCACCTTTTTAAACACAACATGATTTGATGCGCATTATGATCCCACCATATTTTAACATAAAGACTTCACTGGGAGGAAACTGAACTGAATACATTGAAATTTATCCAATATAAAATAACAGTCAGTGATTATTCTTTGCCTGTCTGCTAGTGAAAATTACTGATACAGGTGGTACTGTCTAAACCACTAAGCACGTTTACCTATGAAACCAGATGTTCAACAACTACTTCTAGTGCAATTGACATAGGAAATAAAAGCTGATTTTCGTCATTGAAAAATGCAGGATGAGAAACCAAATCTACATCATCTACGTTCAAATCAACTTACATCTGACAGTGTAGTTTATATTCCGTATCGAAGCCCCATCTATGTTGTGTGTTTTAACGCTGGAACAAGTGTAGACTCCAGAGTCAGTGCATTTATTTCTTAATGTTGACTCAAGTTGATGGCTGTTCTCAGTCATATTAATGAGAACGCCATCTTTCAGAAAGGTTATTGTAGATCCTGGATTACTGTCCACGTAACAGGCAATGGTGGAAGTCACGTTTTCATTGACGGGGATATCTGAAACACTCATATTTCCCACGATTCCGAAACGATCAATAGTCGACTTATCTGAAGTAAAGAAGCATAATTCGTATGTGCATTTTTGTCAATAAATCATTAAGTTTTTAACACTAGAATCTTCCAATATGTTAGGTTTAGACACAATTTAAGGGTTATAATAATTGAAATGAAACAATTTAAGAAAAATCTTATGCAGGAGTGCTGGAGTTTAGCTGGCAAATTTCGCTGGAATAATAACGTCATGACAACAAAAGCGACGTTATTTCACAGAAAAACTGTGAAAAATATTAAAAATGTTCACTGTTATTTTGCACTATATGAAATAGTGAGTTGTCGTTTTTTCCATCAATTATATTTCCATATACCCTATAGAAAAGCATTGAATAAACTGGGCTAGATCACCCGTTTATAAAAGTGAAAATCCCAGTAATTAATTTTGGTACTCGAATATTTTCTTAGAAAGGAACTTTAGTTACATGTTAGATTAATTAAAAGAGCAGTGTGAAATTCAGGTTAAAGATGAAGTTTTATTTAAATAAGTATATAAACATTTTGAATAAAATAACAAGATACATTAATGTATGAACTGTAGTATTGTGACAAGTGTATAATAGCATTTATGTGTAAGCAAACCATACATTGCAAGAACCATTGCATTTATACTGACCGTATATTTCCTTACAAAACATACAGAACTTATTCCTTAATGTACAAACACTCACATAACACATCAATATAAATGGAAGAGTTTGCAGATCCAATCACTGTCTCATTCCTGGACGTGGCCATTGTGTTCTTTACAACACACATGTACGTGCCTTGATCTGAAGTCTGGATTTTTTAAAGTGAGAGTGTCTTGCCCTCAGTAGAACCAGAAGGTCGAGCCCAACTCCACGTGTTAGGGGTGGGGTTACTTGTACTTGAACACCTTATAGTCGTGTTGGTGCCTTTCACTATCTTGCTAATTCCAGGCAGTAGAAATGAGCTAGAACCGACATCTTATTTGGGGGTAGTTGGTGGATCTATATAATTAAATAAGTAAATAAACACTAATAATATAAACGTTATATATATGTAAGAGTATATGTATGATTGTTTATCGTTTTCAACAGGAAATTCATATAACAGTACTATCTTACACAAACTCTTGATGTTCAGAGCCGTACTCTGTGTACCAGCCAACGGATGACTGGATGTACATGTACATGTCTGTTCAGAGCTACTGGCCACCCAGCTGATCCTCGAGTAAACTGTTCCAGATTCAGATGATATGCTGTCGATATTGCCGTTGTAGCAGTTGTTCGATGTGAGTGTGGCTCGAGGGTTCCCACCAGTAACTGAACACGTCAGAGTCTGCTGTGTGTCTCTTATTGCAAAAAAATCGCTGCCAGAGAAGCTTTCTATACGGGGTGGACTGTCTAGCGGAACTGACAAAGTACATTATATAAAGACTGAAACAACGTTGACCTCTCAATAACTCAATTGTTATACGTATAGCTATTTGTTTAGTACATTAAGATTAATGAGTAAAACTGCCAAAACCTGTATAGTTACATAATGGATGATGTTGAAAAAAAATGTATTTATTTAACTGCAGAATTGGATAGTATTATTACTCTTGCAACAACACATTTTTGTTCAATAAAAGAGATTATTAACACACAATACATGCTCCAGATAAAACTAGAACAACACATTGATGAGATTGAATGTAATAAATATACGCATTTCAATAAATAAATCGAATCACTCTTCTAGAGTTGAAAAAATAATTAGGACTTGTGGATCCGAAAATATTCAGTTTGAATTAATTGATTAAAATATTAAGTTAACTATTCTATTTTATTCTACTTTGAACAGTTATACAATAGTTTATCCCCGCTACAACGATTTTAGTCTTATTGCGGATGTTGTCCTTTTATCAAGGTACGGTACATCATTAGTATATTAAGTGTTTTTACAGAAACCATTAAACAGTTTATATTATAATTGTCATAAATTATGTAGAATGCCCAATATTAAATAAATGTGCATTATATACACCATACAGACATTTACGTTTGGTAGAGGAGTAAATAAACTAAAATTGGTGTAAATAGTTGGTATCCGTATTTTAAGGAAATTTGCCAGTACTTACATCTCTGCGTTATTCATAGATTTAATAAAACTTATGAAAACGTATTAAACATGTTTTAGTTACTATAGAACAAATTCAAACCGATAACTATGACCTTTATTAGTTTTAAAACTTTACTTTGATTCCTAATGTTACTGATAACAAGAGGCCCTTAAGCCTTAGTTTACAGTTGATTGCCTTTACATGATAGCAGATACGCACTTAGTAAGAAACAAAAGGATTGACCTAAATGAACACGATTTTAATAAAGTACTGATGCCCAAACATTCCACGTATGTCTTAAAACTCCGCTTACATGTATGTCAAACAAAAGCTGTTTATGGACATATTTTACTTCTGACTTCTAAGTGTGACCTCGACCATTGTGGTTGTGGGACAGGTTATACACGCAACACTCAGTCTTCTTGGTAGTCAATTTGGTAAGTTGTCAAAAAATTGAATGATGAATGCAAAAGTTACAGACTGTAAAAGCTGTTTTAAAGCCCAAATATAACTTTTGACCTCTAAGTGTGACCCTTACCTCTGAGTTAGGGAGACATATTTTGCACTCGAAATGCCATGTCTTTAGAGTTGTCGTTGGTGGTAAGTTGATTTAAAATAGCATGATGAATGACCAAGTTATATTGCCAATAAGTTATTTTATAATTTGATCTTTAAAATGTAATTTTGACTTTTGAGGAAGGGAGACAAGAGTAAGACGCTACATGTTGTCATATGATGAGATGCATTGGTGCCATGTTATTTTGAAATCCAGCAATAAACGGCAAAGTTATGACTAAGAAAGTAGTCTCCTCATGTTCGTCATGTGGTGGTACATTATCTTAAAACAAAATGATGAATGAAAAAGTAAACGTCCACTAATTTTAGTCATTTGATTGAGATAGTATATGTTGTTGTTTTTTTAATTTGGACAGATAGACATGACGGACATGACGGACATAAAGAAATATATAGTCCTCTCCAATGAAACCTTTAGGCGATTATGTTATATGACGTTCTAACATTAAACTTGCACTGATCCTTATGCCTCGTCTTCTTCTTATCTTATGTGACAATCTTTTATCTGTTCGGTTTGTTAACGCAGTACTAGATTAGATGTTTTTGACAAACGATGGTCATTTAGCCTTGATGGGGCCGTCCAACAGATTTTGGCATGTATTGAAGCTTGTCATTAAATGCTTTAAATTCTTTATATTGATAAATTTAAACATTTGAACTAAAAATCTCCAGTTAAAAAAAAAACAACAAGAATACAATTTAAAAAAAAGGAAAAACAGTAACCCTCAACAGGGCTCGAACCACTGACCCCTGGATTCCTGGAGTCCTGGAGTAAAAAGCTACCCGCCTAGACCACTCGACCATCCACGCTCATGTTTGTAGAGGATTTGTTTTTAGCTATATAAGCAATCCTCGTAGTTTCCCAAAATATCGTTTCGCGTCGATACGATGCTTTATCTGTTGGACGGCTCTTTAACGTAAATACTGTTTGCCTGCACAATACATTTAATGTTAATACTGATCTAGTGAATACAAAGTGCTATCAATAGGGTTATTAGCTCTTGTGTTTTACATACGACTGATATCAAACTTACACTGAACGTTAACAATTATCTGTAGTGACGTCATGCTGGCTCCTCCACTGCTCTCATCACAATAAATACCAACTCTATTGTCTTCCTTGCTGGGACTGAACATGAGTATACCAGTAGTTGTCACAGTACCGTCAGAGTTAGGATAGTTTTTGGAACTGCTGGATGGAATTTGGCTGCTGGTCACTCCTGACCTGTTTTTGTACCATACTATTGAAGCACTGGGCAGTGAACGTGGCACTGTACATTCGAAGGTGGCTTGCTGAGACACGTTGATTTTTGTGATAGCAGTTGAAGGACTGAGGGCTACGCTTGTGACTGGGACTGCATACAAACATGTAATGAAATAATTATGAACTTATAAAACAAATAAGAACCCCGGTATAAAAACACCAAGCAACGCATGTGGCAGATATCATTCGCCAAGAGTGAGTACTTACCAATAACTAACCAACACATACAAAATACATATCTTGGGATAAGCGTATTGAAATCGTAAAAATCAGTATCTTGTTGTTCAATTTATATTCCGTTTATTGAACCTTTACACACTAAGCATATTTTTATATCGATGCTAACTCTTTGCTTGTTAATTGACTTACTTAACGCTGTTGTTTACTAGATTAACCCTCTAATTACCTTTACCAAGTATACAATCCATGGCACATAAATGGATATAACAATCATGTATGCGGACAATTACATGTACAAACACCATCTAATCTTGTACACGTATAGTAACATTATTGGTGTTTTACGCTCCACTCACCGCACACTGCCATATTTCTCCATGGTTACTGTCACATTCTGCACTGTCAGTCTCTGCGTGTTTGTGTTGGGACAGCTGTAGCTATACAGTGTGGGGTATGGTGCCAAAAAGGCACTCAAGATTTGCTATATATAGACCCGACTATAGTCATTGGTGCACTACTGTTTGCTTGTCTGTACCATACAGATCCCAATGGGTCTGCTGAGTACTGACAGGTGAGAGTCAACTGAGAACCTTCTATCCCTGATGGGACTGACAGCGTTGGCCTGTTGGGCTGTGCGTCTTAAATATAAAAAGACACGTATATGTGTTTAATCATACAGCCACGTGAGCAGAGAAGCGCGTTTATAGTCTAATTATTTGCTGTCGATATAAAAGGCTTACGGAATATTCGGCGATCCCATTGGTACACAGTAGTCACAGAACATTTAATTATGTACAATTGTGTAAGGTTTATATGACTTTTCAAACTGAAAAACATGTCGACATTTGACCTATGGGTAATGAGCGAAAAAGGAAAGCGATTAACTTTTAATTGAATCCACGGCATTGTAAGATGTATGGGTAGGTACAGTTGTACAGGCGGATGTTTGTGTGAATAGACAGTAGACGTCGCGATCTCCAAATTAAAACAACACATACCCAGATGTCATTCAAAGAGGCAAAGCGAGTATTAAGTATTTCAATAGTACTATGCAAGAAAAAGAAAAAGACGAAGAAGACAATACAAAAATACGAGGAAGAATAATTATATTCAAGAAAAATAAGAAGAAGAAAGAAGAACTTAACCAACCTCTTATTAAAATCTGCTACTGTTTACTGAGGATCGAATAATAATTTCACATGTTGAGGTGTCAGGATACCATGATTTGTAATTTGTAATATGCGTATCGGTCACTGTTTGGTAAACATTTCAGTTAAACGCTACACCATTATATAGTTCATGTCGGCAGTTCTTCGTATTTGGGTATATCATTCACTTGATTATGACTGCGACCCTGGTGTGTGTTTAGTATTAACTATATTGGTAGGTGACAAAGCTTAACCCTATTGGATTTTAAAAAAAGCTGACCTTCCGGTATACGAAAAGACATTGAATAGTCTATGGGATAAAGACATTGAATAGCCTATGGGATAAAGACATTGAATAACCTATGGGATATAAAATGTCATCAAACTATCATTTCGAGCAAATGGTGTGAACACTTATAATGATAAATAGTTAATTACATTAAAATCTGACATTGAATCAAACGAGCAAATATAAAGTAGTTTTATTGCCGGTTTGAATATTCCTAACGAAACGTGCCCCAATAAAATAGTTATGTATATGCTTCCCTTTATAACTCCGTCTGTAAAAAAAGCTTAGGTACCTTAATATGCAAGTTTCAACGGGACAAACATTTATCACTAGTAAGATAGAGTAAACAATATATGAGAAAACCGGGATTCGAACAATGTATCTAAGGTTTAAAAGGCTAACACCGATATAATTTAGCCATTACGTCTGGTCCCGTTTGTGCCTACCGTTAAACTTAAATTAAACGATCCGATCAACTTTAACGGATAAAAACAGCATTAAGCTATCATTGATCATTTTTGATTAACCAAACTATATACAAATTGAATTTCTTTTTCCATGTTGTAATTCCGGTCCTTTATATAACATATACTTGTATGATAGCTATGTTATTGCGAAACATGTGGCATAAACATGAAATAGTGTTAATTTTGTCAATATGAAAATATGTGCACATTTTTCACAAATCGATTTATATATTTATTTCGTTCCTAGCTTCATTCGTTTTCATCCAAGAGCTATAACATTGTGTCAGCTATACTTATCCGTTAATGATATGCTATTAATTGATAATAATACAAAGTGATTTGAAGATTTTTACAACCTGCTTACATATGATTCTGTTAGGAAAAGCCTTATTAACAATTATTTATTTTCTTAGTTGTTGAACAGAACATTGTTTAGGTGTATTTTGTCGACTCACTCGATTTCAAATTGTTTTTTAAGGGGCATATCGACGGTAAATATTGTTATATTTTTTTATTATTCTGGATATACATTTTATTTAAACAATAATATATTTATTTTCAAACAATATACAAATTTCGTCGAATCATCTTTTTTCTTGTTAGCTTGCTGCACTTTTTAACATTTCATTTCATATCATAACAAGAGTGCCAAACTGTCACAAGATACGCCCGTTTGAAGGTTTTGGACACCATGCTAAATGCTTGAAATGCACTAAGTGACCTCGTGACCTAGTTATTTTACCCGACATGACCCATATTTGAATTTGACCTAGATATCATTAAGACACAACTTCTGACCAAATTTGGTGAAGATCGGATGAAAACTGCTTCAATTAGAGAGCGGACACCATGTTAAATCCTTAAAATGCTCTAAGTGACCCCGTGACCTAGTTTTTGACCCGGCATGACCCATATTCGAATTGACCTAGATATTGTCTAGATACAACTTCTGACCAAATTTGGTGAGGATCGGATGACAACTACTTCAATAAGAGAGCGGACACCACCCTAAATGCTTGAAATGCACTAAGTGACCTTGTGACCTAGTTTTTGATCCGGCATGATCCATAATTGAACTTGACCTAGATATCGTTTGGACACAACTTCTTACCAAATTTCATGGAGATCAGATGAAAACTACTTCAATAAAAGAGCGGACACCATGCTTAATCCTCGAAATGCACTTAGTGACCCCGTGACCTAGTTTTTGACCCAGCATGACCCATATTTGAATTTGACCTAGATATTGTCTAGATATAACTTCTGACCAAGTTTGGTGAAGATCGGATGAACACTATTTGAATTAGAGAGCGGACACTGCTGTGGAACTATAATACGTCCCGTTTTGAAAAAAACGGGCGTATAAAAATCTAATTTATATCATCAAGTTATACGTATGTGGGTGAATTAAAATAATATATAATTTATGAATCACATAAAAGAAAAGTCGTTAAAATCATATAAAACATTATTTTATTATTCGTTACCTTCCCGCCAAAGTTACTCACATGGTTCATTGATTATCTAAATGTAAGAAAATAAAGAGAAACACTAGGTCACCAGGGTTGTTTGTTCACATCAGCTGAATACAGTATAATATAATAAAACTCGCTGTCGATAACTATCCACGCTAAATTTTAACACCGTTAATCACGATTGTAAAGGATTTACATAAATATATGTTGCTGGTATGTTCCTAGTTGCTCAATATTATTTGGGTTATTAGCCTGTTAACTGTTAGACGCATATATCTATTTGGGAACCCATATTATACTGTATTGAATGTAATAAAGAATGTTGAATGCTGGCGTTCCCCCATCCCCACATTCATGCCTCATTAAGTTCCCGGATGCTACACATGGTTGCATGTCGTGTCTTTAGTAATTAAACTAGTCACACAAATAGAATTAACATATTAAAAAATATGTTGGCGGTATGATTTAGATAGCAGAGTAAACGGTCGTTTTCTCTGATACAGTATTTGTATAATACATGTGTTGCACTAGCGGTACGAGCATGTGTTCAAATACATTTCTTAACGATCGCCAGCCTGCACATGTCTTATTTTACATCATATGCGATAATTTAATTCACAAAATATCTTTTCTAATCAAATTAGTCAAATAGAATTAAAATATGCGAACAAAATCAGTAATATTAGCATACATGCATATCTATTTGCTCGTTTCAATCACATCCGCACGTGGTCTAGAAGTATCAGAATAAACCTAACCTATCAGAACGTCGTGGATGAATAATTTCAATCAATCTATGTAGTAAATGATCACAAACAACACTACTTAAAGTTGATCTATTAGCCCTTGTTTCAGAAATAAAAATTATATAAGTGTTGCTATACGAGTGTGAATTAGTGTTTTGCATATAATTTAATATACCTTACGTTTTTACTTATAATTTTATATTATCAATTGAATGTTGATCACATATTAAAATATATTATAAATCAATAATAAGGAAAGCTTTTTGTTTCAAACAAACACGACTTACTTGCGAAACACATTAAATTATAGGAATACATCAACTGTTTTACCCGTAACTCAAGACATGTCTCACGCGATAAAAAGGTTTGTGTGGTCGGAGAGATTATGGTCAATTCTTATTGAGCAAGTTGTGGCAAACAACCTGTCTCATCATATTTCTTGGCTTTATAATATTTTATTTCTTGTTGATATACCCTTACTTGAATTTCATTCGAATATTCGAAAAACACATACATCTCTTGCGCAACCGGTGTTACAGTAAAAACATATTATCGTGAAACTAAACTGCCTCGTACGTCCTTAAACCGACATTCACAAAACCATGCATTTAGGTAAACAAATTGCCTCGTGTAAACGAGCGGAATATTAATATTAACTGAGTTTTGAATAACAATTATTCACACACAAGAGGTGAATAAGCATAACATTAAACATAAAATGTGTCGTTAGTTTTTTTTTTATCAACGCGTGAACATAAACAATAAATGTGTAAATTAATACGTTTATATAAATATACAAACGACAATATATGTTTATTCGTGAATTAAATTCAATTACCGCCCGAAACCAAACAAAAACTATTATTCTTATCAAAAGTAACGAACAAATATCTTACCAGTTGAAACAACCATAATCACAGTCAACACAGCGAAGTTAAGCATGTTCAATATGGGACACGATGACTTGCCTGTAATGGACTGTAAATATGTATTCGCTATATATTGTTTTCGTTTCAAGTATTTCGAATCGACAATTTAAAGCTATATCCGGGCGAATTCTTCATTCGACAAACCCATGACAAAACCAACGTAGCTAAACATACCACAACATAAATGTGAACAGACGAATAAATATTTCCAAAAAGAAACAGACATTTATTGTAGAAATATGATTTTATTGTAAAACCAATAACGGCATACTTGGTAAACCGTGGTTGCTTTATTGATCAAGCAAATGTATGGCTAAATAATGAATTGTACGTGTATACAATTTGTTAGTCTTAAATCGTTAAATCAAATAAGGAAAACCATGTTTATGATCGACTGGCAAAATATTTCAAATAGTTATTTAATTTCAAAATATAACGAGAGTAGTTTTCTAATTCACGTAACACGTAACACGTAAAGTAAAATATTATGAAACGTAAAGCAATGATTTATTAAGATATGTGTTAAGGTTGACCAACCTTTATGCATTAATTTCATTAGATTATTGAAATAAACTTCCGGTACCCTTGGGTGCTGCAATTATCATAATAGTGTATTAATGCCTTGTGTATCTTATTTTTCCTATAGCACACACACATATATATATTTCTCGTTCTTTATACAGTACTTATTTTAATTATATTTTCACTAGACACCTACCTCTTTGAACCTAATGTTAGCTACGATGCCTAGAATGATACTATGACTATTGGTCCAGGCTAAAATTGGCTCTAAACTAGAATAGATATCACACAATATGCTTGCTCATTATACATTCACATGTACAGGACTGACTTATTTGTAAGTGTCTATATTATACAATGCTATAAACTAGTCCAATAATAATATTCGTATTATTTTATTCCTTCTCTGAGATGGACAAACATTTTGCCATATCGTTTATTCTAGACCAATTCATACACAAATGTCATATTCTTAATAATAAAATAATTCATTCAAAAACAGCAAAGTACGATCGTGATAATATACAGACAACCAGTAAACGATACGATGAAAGACAACCAAATGGTACCAAAATGCTGAGTGCTGATCCGCTGGAGTTGGCTTTAGAGACTATTTGCCAATCGGTCGATGGTTCGATGCCATGCACTTTTAAGGCATGCAACTGCATTCGGTGCATCCTGAAATTGTGTTTGGTGTCAGGGAACAAATCACATGCGTATAAATTAAAACAAACGATTTACTACTAGCTTCGAATGCATGTAATATAAAACAAGTTTCCGTGTTTAAGTACCTTGATCATTTCACTGAAACAGAATTGCTTCATTTCTGTAAGTTTGGTAGGCATTGAGTTGTTTGGTCGTAGGATTTTATGTATCCATTCCATTTACAAAAGTTGAAGTCGAGTGTTTTCTTGAATGTAAATGGAAATTATAATCACGCCATTGTTACACACTAGCAATATGAGTAATCTCATATTTTTCTTTTCAAAAATAATGTATTTTGCAGGTAAATCGAACATTCCAAAACCGTGGCATGATCTGAAACAATGGTAATTGTTCATGCTGATGGTGAGTTATGAACAATACAAGCGATATTATTATAGCGTCATTCCGATTTAAGAAAGTAATCGCAAAAATAACGCAAACAATTGGTGATCTTAAGTACGGAACATTCTCAACCAAATCGGTTTAACCGATGTATGGCTTTCCCTGAATCTGTGAACACTGATCAATTTATTCCGTTACTTAAAAACAGATATCGAGACCAGTACATTCCTAACTGGAATTTCCGTGTCACATCATCTAGATCGATAATTGTTTATAAGGAACTAAATTCGAAAGATCATCGTATCTTAATAATGTTGCAAATAAAAGCTATTACTAAATTACGTTTGTCGTCCCACAAATTATCTATAGAAACGGGAAGACGCCTGACCATTGTCAAAGATCAACTCAAATGTGTGTTATGCAACCTAAATGACATTTAGAAATGAATATCACTTTGTTCCTCAATGCAATTATTATGCTGATGCAAGGAATACATTAATTTCAAAGTATTATACATAAAGATCCAGTCAAAATATGTACAATTTCATCGAACTTCTAAATATCTCAAACAAAATAGTGTTAAGACAACTAACCATATTTTGTTTAAAAGGCTTTAAAATACGAGAAAATGTCACATATAAGTAGTATAAAATAACTATTTTTTCATAAACAAATACAGAATTTAATTATTAAATAATTGTTGCAATTATTAATCTACGTTTGACAGTACGTGATCATTATATAATAATCAAATCCAGGTGACATTCTCACGAAAACATTTTTTAATTCCTCTCTACATGCATTTAAATAGATCTTTCTTCGAAATGATGTATGTTCTGTTTTACTTCAAACGCATTTTGCTTCATGCACAGATTGACGTGTTTTCGCATTATGCAAAGAAGGTTATGTGTTTGGTTTAAATTAGGACGAAGAAAAACACGTTACACCAATTTTGCGCATTGCTTAATTGCATTAGGTCAGTATGAGACACTTATAGGATACGGACCATCTATGAATGGCATCATCGTTTGTTAGCGCATTTCCTTGTTCGACGTGGATGGTATCTATTGTTCAAGATGAAACACGAACATGTATTAAGACCTGATGTCGACCATGTGGTAATGTATGTACATAAATTCATGTGTACAAATGTTTACAGGAATACAAACGTGTACAGGTCTACTGGCTAATTATTGCATATGGCATTAAACGAAATATTCAATCGAGTATTGGCTACACCTAACAGGGGTCACCATGATCTCTTACAATTATGCATCGAGCCTATTCTTTATAACAGTTAGAAAACACTAACAATACCGACTCCATTCACAAGAAAACCCCGGACACTGGTTCGTGTATGCCTTTATTAATTGTTATTATTTTCGCAGCTACACATTCAATCTCAATTATAAGGAATGTTTACACTCACCTCATCCCTTACAATGCTGTTGGAAAGCTTTTGTGTAGACAAAGCATGCATCAAAATACATATTAATTATTAACAGCCAGCTACTATTTTCCTCACCGGTGTTTTGCGCGTTGTTACTACCACCCTCCCGTTGTGAAATACATAAAATAAATTAGTTTAACAATAACCAAACACTATTAATATGACAACATCATACAAAATATGATATGTAGGTATCTCTTGACAAAGAAAAACCACTCATATCAACATTTTTTCGGCCACGACTTGCTAAAATAGCGGTTGATTGTCATAAACTATGTACGGTATTACGAGGAAAGGCTGCCTCGTGACGAAAAATAACCGGGAAAATGGGCTACTTGCCAACCAAACTACACGAACGCAATTCTGAAACTCGTAAAATTGTAAAGTCAACTTTCGTCTGACAGAACATTCAGTTGGATTTTAACAAGAATGAAACTATCGAAAAATAAGAAAGCTATCCACATTTGTTTTCATTTAAAAAATTCTCTTATTTAACAACAGTAAAATAAAATGTTTATCCGTGTATTTCAAGATTTGTGTATCAACTGATTTAAACGACTTGTCAACTAACCACTCTCAGAATTTACAGAAGATAAAAACTTTTGCTTTAAATAATTTAAGCAATTTTAACGGTTAAAACTTACTTATTAACTTATAGAATGAGAATTAACATTGGTTTCTCATAAAACATAACCTGAAATAAAAGAACACAACAAATAAAACAATCACTAGTTTAAAGAAAATGTAACGTATTCTGCGCTCAAACGCCTTATCACTAGTTATAATCACGTTAAAACAAATAATTCACATAATATCAATGAATGAAAAGGCTAACTTCATTTAGTTGTATATCGTAAAGGTAATATACGTGTACGGCTTAATGTTATACAACATAATAACACATAAGAAATTAAAGAAAAGTTCACAAAATTGTTTTGTAAATACCGTCAATTATTGATCTCGATGATATGATGGTATTGGACTTACTTATCATAACCACACTAGCTGTGCGAAACTTTTCGCGTTATGCACTACATTGTGTTATCTATCTTGTATTTTGTTGACGTTCGCGAAAGTTTTCTATGTCATTTATTTTTCTACTGAAGAAAGTAAAATCTGGCGTGCAGTTTTTCATTTAAAACTTACTAATTAATATGATATTTTGTTCCCGAAAGTAGGTAGTTTTTATTTCGTTTTCTCAGGCAGTTCTATGCCACCATACACAGAAGCATTTTATCCTATACTTTATATTAAATAAACATTTCACGACGAAAAATGGCACTTGCGTTTGCAAAATTTTGGTTTCGCAAAGTGTTTTTCCGGTGGACGTTTTAAATCGTGTTTTAAGGTGATTTATTATAAAGATAATACATAAATATACATGTATTACACTCGCCCTGTTTTCCATTGAAAAATAACTTCCTTCTTCATTTTGTTTTGTTCATCGGTAAATGCTTACTTTAAACTTCCTACTTTAAAACTCAACTTGCTGGGTACATACGGTTTTAATCTTATTGAGGGAAAACAGGTTCTTGGATCTTTAAGATGTATCTAGTGAAATGGATTCTTCTTATCATAGTTTTGACAAAAGGTTAGATTTCTGAATGTTATATTTGGTGTGTTTAGTATTTAAGAACTGTCATTGATGTTTGTATAAACGGTAAGTTTAGAATTGCTTATATTATGTGATGATGGGTTTCAAGCCTTATTTCCTGTGGGCATTGTTATACTTGCAATCGGATGAATATGATTGTTATGATTCGTATGTTTTATCTTGGGATATATCATTCTGACGACGAGTTTCTGTTAAAATAACATGTATTCAGTAAGGTATTCTAAATATTTCTAATCATGATAGTGCCATAATCTTAAGTCAAAATGTGTCGTTGCTTGCTCTTCAGAAAAACAACATGCATATCATTTCAAATTGTGTTATGAATACAACACATTTTATGATATTTATTTAGACTGATATTAAAAAATAATACGCTTCTATGTTTTAACGTGTAATCTTTATAGTTTAATATGATACTTATTTGCTGCTTAGTTTATTTGCGGGGCTTACATATTTTGTCAACAAAAATATAGTCAAGAAACGAGGACTAGATTATTGAGGTTTCAAATCAGAATCACGAATTTTTTTCATACAATCAATATTGAAGACAATGAGTATTGAAATAGTCTTGAAGATTTAACTATTGCGTGCCCAACAACCGGAACAGCTTTTGAATGGATTGGTTAATCAACAGTTTTCGAGTTTACTCCAAGTGGGCTATTTAAGTGGATATGTGTTCACTGGACAAATTTACAACAACTGTACTGTTGAACCTAGTTGTAACATATCAGCTGGTGTTCTGAACATCCAGTTGTATTCACTGCAAGCAGGACAGCAGGGAACATACCAATATAAACGAGAAGGTGTTTTACTAAAATGATTTACTCTTTACATATAATACTAGACATGAATATATCGGTTATCATCAATGTAACTTTGCACACAAGTGTGCGATGATTTCATGAGTAGGAATGTAAAAAAAAAATGTTTCCCTTTCTATAAAATGATGAATAAAATAGCTTATACGCTATTATTAAAAGCTTATTGCTTTTAATATATGCATAGGAAAGTAAAAAAAATAACAGTGCTATATTTGACACCAATGTACAACAACTTCAATCTGATTTGAGTATTTAACATCTATATGCAATTAACATACTTGTACTACATCATTAAAGCAGTTGACAAACAAACTGAAAATAAAATATTAAACGTGATATCTCTGCATATTAAGATAGTGTCTCCACACTAATATTCGTTTCAACCCTAAATTATTGTACTTTATCAGTCACCTGCAACGTTTCAGTTTCACGAATTGACATACCAAATGTTATCAATTTTAACGTCAAATAAAAAAGTGTTTACATATTAAGTAACCCTGACACCAAATTACTTAAAAGGACCGCTTTCAGAACCATAATATGTTATACAGACTGTTTAAAAAATAAGTCTGAGAATCAAATCATACACGTGCATTAAAAAAAATTACTTATTTTTCATGTGTTACATATAAATAAATATAAACAACGTTTGCATATTAATGTAAAATATATGCAGTTAATTTATCTTTCATTTTTGACAGAAGTGTTCCAAAAATGTTTTAAAAAATTTAATATAAAAAAATAAAACAATTAAGTTTATTTTTCATCAATTAAAATAGTTTTTTTGATATCATAAAGGATGAAATGTTTGTCATTTAGTTTAACAAAATTATTGTAAAAATTAAAATAATACAATCAACAACGATACCAAAAGTCAATTTCAAGGGAAAATCACTATTTAACACGTATGGACGTTTACGTTTTTTTTTTTTTACAAAGCTCATTTTAATGTTAATTTGTTATTTATGAACATGTAATACCAAGTACTCATATGGTGGTTGTCTTAATTGTTTTATAGTTTACTAATTTAAGATCATTATAACCATTAATATTCTGAACAATGAAAACTGAACCCTCGAGCTATGTGAACGGAAGAAAGCAACATTAAGCGTACTACAGGGGGTAGATACTGCGCAAGTAACTGCTGTGGCGTAAGTGAGAAAAAGCCAACGGCTGATATTTCGATTTTTGCGCCTGTACTTTTGAAAGGTTTGTACATTTACCATACTTATTCGACATTATCCTTACGCGTAAGATGTGATACTGAGAGCCATTTAACCTCGGTATAAATCATGTAGCTGCATTATCAATATTTAAAAAGTTATTGGAGACTTAATACGCAAGTTCCTGATTGTTTACGATTGACACGGCTCATTGTATGTGTATTTTTAGGTCATATATAAGGGTTTCTCAGCAGTTTTCGTGGAAAGGTGGACTCAAGAACCATCATAGTTTACCTTGCCTGAACACCAGGCTACTTCCAAAAGGCAATCGCACTATATGCACCAAAATTCGAAAATTAACCCCCATTTTCATAACTGTTGAGCACAGTAACCCCACTTTCCGTAACTGTTGTTTATGCAAAAAAGCACACTAGGTATGTGAACATGAGCCCAGGCTAGTCCTGAATAAGGACAATGTTTTGCGCAAATATCGTCAGAACGTCCATGTTTATTACTTACTTGAATTCCGTAGTTCACTTTAAGGTAAAATTATTCCACTTTCTCATATACTAGTAGTTACACATAAAAATAAGTTTAAATTTACCTCAAAGTTTATCTATTATAATACTATAAACATGAATAGATAATTGATAAAAGCTGGACCGGGAAGAAAAAATGTATCTCGTCACTGTTTTTGAAATTGTTTTTAAACTTCCTTTTAGAATATTATTTTATTTCTTTTTTGTTACAATATTTAAAGGATTTACCCAGATGTTTTCATTTGCGCTGTTTAACTGTTATTCCGGCAAAAAAAAACATTACTTGTTCCTGGTATTAAAAGGGTATGATAGGTAGTCGATATATAAATTATTTTATAAAGGACATAGTTAATTTTGAGATAATACACAAAATAGTGAAACATGTATATGATAAGACATTTGTTAAAGTGACGTTATCAAAGCAAATGTACACAAATAAAATCAAGAAAGTTTTCTTTGAGTCGAAGCATTTTTGTGCACGTCGTGTAACCGGAAACTAATCTTAATACTTTACCAAATCACATTTAAGGGGACGTTTTTGAAGAAGGGTACGGTTCAAAACCAAGAGTCGACTTAGCCTGTACAAAAAAAGGTCAAAATGCATTGGTGTATTTGTTTTACAATCTGATCGATCAAAACTCCTTTTAAATCACCTGCAGCAAAACGATTATGCTTAAGTTTGTTAAAACACCAGTTCTGTATGCAAAAAAAAGTTAACTATACACCGAAAATTTCAAAGCGGCAACGTGTCCGGTCACCAAAACACTAAGCATTTTTTTTTCTAAACTCCCCTTAGGCGCAAACAACAAATGAACAAACATCACCGCAAGGACAATCTGTTACTCATGTTACAAAAAAGAAATAACAATTCGGCAAACATGAAAATAATGAATACCACTATGTCAATGAAAATACTTCGTGCTTTGTGGAATTCGAAAATCAAGATTTAGATATTTCCGTTGAAAGACTTAGGTTCAAATTCCTCTGTCAAGCGGTATTCCGAAGAAACAAAGGAGTTCTTCTGGACCGGAAAACGATTACTTTGATGACAGTTTATTAGAAATATGCGAGGATTTACCCTTGAAGGAAGTGTTAAGGAACGCCACAGTGACCTGGGTTACTACGACCCCGAGGAGTCTGACATTAACCTACCGGTATCACCGGATTTCCAACTGTTTTTAAACTTAACATTCATCATTTCGTATTTTGGTATATTTTGTAAGATATGTCTAAGTAAAGGCGTTTTTTGATTTTTTATTTCATACTTTGTTACATCTATGAATACACTTTAGATGTCCTAGTCCCTTTAAATCAATGTGGAAACAATATTTGATTCCCGGAAATCATATAAAAGTTTTTGATTCCCGGAAATCATATAAAAGTTTTTTCAGCTAATGAACGTAAGAGAAAAATAACCCCAATTAACGAGGTAGTGTTTTTATGTAAGTGGTCTCATAGTATTGATCAGTATGAAATTAAAAGTAAGTACTAACTAATACTTGTAAGGCACAGTAAAAGTTGTTTTACCCGTTTTGCGGCTTTAATCCGCGAGACAACTACAACGAACTATAAATTTTGAAGTTTTTTCTGTATGAGTTGCATTGCTGCGTTAAAAAAAAATTCACGTTTTTGTTTTAGATGAATGCATATATCTGTATAATTTACTACGCATTAGCTTTTCAATACTCATGAGACATTATACAATGTTCTAGATTTATTGTTAAATTTATTAACAATTAATTATGATTATAAAATAAATTCAAATTAATGTAAATTGACTATAAACATGTAAACGCACACACATTCTGTTTAAAAAATAATAATGAAACATAAAAGCACTATACTATCTGTAATAAGTATCACAATGCTTTTGAGGATATGTATCACAATTAAATGTAAGCACACTCGGATTCCATGCAAATTTTTAACGACTTGAAAAGTATATTACGTAATTAACGTATGGTTCATGTCACTAATATGAAACTTAACTAACACTCTTAATGCCATAAAATATGCTTTATCAACCAAAAACCATACTATATGAAACCATTGCATAAATTAAAAAAAATCTCTCTTTTTTTCCAATTATATTAAACAAACTTAAAGTAAACAACAGTAAAACACTCATTTGCAGAATGCCGACTCCTAGTATAGAACAAAATGTTAGATGACAAAAAACTTTTTAAAAATCAACTGTGATGACTATTAAAATCCATGTCTCCTATTTATTTTGGCATGAAAGGGAAATGCGGTCAAATTTGTGACCTAAAACATGTTATTCAATGCAAGCCTATACGTTTAAGATCATCCAAGAAAAATAACTCCAAATGACTGTGTTGATTTTCTGACAACCGAAATTAATGTGTATTCAATAATCAAAAATGTTTTCCTTTTTTACTGTTGTGAAACAGGTTGCAATGGTATTGATAATTTTAGGGACTTGCTGAAATTCAGATTTCATGATAAAACCTTCATGCCATTAAACGTTCAAGATATCTTGCTCCTAATTAACGATATTTGGCCAAACACATTGTTGTGAACGCAAATGATACCGACATGTCAACAGACATTAGAACGACGACAACGCTCACATTAATTAAAGGAAACTTCGTGATTTTTGGTTTAATAGCATTTTCGTAAATTAAACAAAAAATGGCACTCAACTTAAATGCAAACAACTCAAACAATAAAATTATAAGAGTGTAAGAGTGGCACAAGTTGTTGTTTTACAACAAAGGGTGTTACAATTGCTCTTGATATATTTCCACACCACATGCCTTAATATGATTTCTCATGCAATGCTTCCATTTAAACATTTTTCCACAGACGTTACAAGAAAACTTTGGAGCATCGTGTTTATGTATGTGCTGTTTCTTGTCTTACACGTTTTGGTTCATGCTGAACGGACATGCTATCCTTCTTCATGGTCCGGAAGGCTGCATTTGTGCATTCGAAGACTTGATGGCGTTTTGTGCGACTTAGAATTTATTTCACATGTGTATATTTGTGTCATTAGAATGTTTACTGATATGTTGTGAAAACGCGTATCTTGACTGGCATGGCTCCGCACACAGTTTACACGAATACTTCGATGCCTTGCCCAGGTGAAGCTCATTCTCATGCTTGTTTAGCCAAAACGTCGTAGTGCATACCTTCCGACACTGACTACAAACCTTTGGGCTGTCGTTGTGGGAACGGGAATGACACTGCATTGAATTTTTACAATTGAATGTTTTTCCGCACCCTGGAAAATCGCACACGAAGGTGGATCAACTATGAAGCTGTATGTGCCGCTTTAAAGAGTATGCGCTCGATAAAGCAACACCGCACACTTCGCATTCAAGGTGATCTCCGTTGGACGATGACATCTGTAATAAATAAAATGAAATAATTCACCTAATGTGATTAAAGGCACATCGATTTCGAAAATGAGAGTAAGACTGCTTTGATTACACATAAACTGACTTCCACTATATTTTTCCGTGAACAATAAGTACTAGGAATGTGTCGTAACTGTGTGACATATTATCGTCGTGGTGTAGTGGTGTAGTGGATATGGTGTCCGCCTAGCGATCGTGAGGTCATGGGTTCGAACCCCACTGGGAGCGTTCCTTTGATATCCCCCAAATACACCAAGTACTGCTTATAGTCCCAGGAAACGGACTCGAGAGCGTTTATATAAGCCTCCGGCTTTCGATGCAATCGAGCTTTAATAAATAGGTTTAAACTCTTTAGTGAATACGTGCGCACTCAGGTGTGTATAAATGCGCAGGTATTTTCTAATGAATACATGCACACGTGAAATCATTATGTGCGAATGTGAAAGCAATACGTGCGCACACGAAAGCGAAACGTGCGCACGTGATAATGGATCCATGAAATAGAAACACGTGCGCACGCAGAACGTAGAAAATGCGCACATAAGCATTAATACGTGGGCACGTAAACGTTAATGCATGTCAACGTAAAGGTGAATACGTGCGCACGTATTCACTATTACGTGCGCTCGCAAAAGTGAATACGTGCGCGTGTATTCACTATAGTGTAGGCACGTGAAATTAATATGTGCGAATGTGAAAGCGATACGTGCGCACACGAAAGCGATACGTGCGCATGTGATAATTGATCAATGAAATAGAAACACGTGCGCACGCAGAACGTAAAACATGCGCTAATTAACATTAATACGTGGGCACGTAAACGTTAATGCATGTCAACGTATAGGTGTATACGTGCGCACGTATTCACTATTACGTGCGCTCGCAAAAGTAAATACGTACGCGTGTTTTCACTATAGTGTACGCACGTGAAAGCAATTATTGAGCATGTGAAAGAAATTCGTGCGCACATGAAAGCAATACGTTAGTACGTGTATTGAAAAACTATGTTCTATGCCAACGTACATTTTAGAGTGACTCCACATATTATAGTAACACATCACTTATTAACAAAGCAAACCTAAATGTGCGTATTTTATTCGGTATTCCATTATTATTTTTTTGTACTCTGACTTGTGCATAAACAACAGTTACGGCAAGTGGGGTTACTGTGCTCAACAGTTATGAAAATGGAGGTTTATTTTCGAATTTGGATGCATTTCCTTTTAGAAGCATCCTGGTGTTCAGGCAAGGTAATCTATGATGGTTCTTGAGTCCACCTTCCCATGAAAACTGTTGAGAAAACCTTATATATGACATAAAAATGCACATACAATGAGCCGTGTCAATCGTAAACAATCAGGAACTTGCGTATTAAGTCTTCAATAACTTATTTCTGTGTTTGATGCAGTCCATAGTTTCATCGAAGGCTCAGGAAGGTTCAGAATGGTATAACTATCGGTTCTCTATTTTTTAACATTTTCTTTTCCTATAAATTATTTCTTTTATTCTACTTTTTTTTTAAATACACTTTTTTAACATTTTCAAAAACAATTTTGATTCCAATGATACTCACATACTTGTTTTACCTCATATCATTATTCATTGTTTTGTGTTTAAAATGCAAATTACCGTCACTATGTTTGTTAATATATTACTGGGGAAAGGAACCCTACTAGCTTTGCTACCGTTCCTTATCCTATAAACTTAAGATGTTTGTAACATATCTTGTAAACACATTCTAGAATAAATATGTTTAAACCAATAACTTATTTAATATTGATAATTCAGCTACAGGGTTAATACCGAGGTTAAATGGCAAACAGTATCACATCTTGCGCGAAAGGATAATGTCGAATAAGTATGGTAAATGTACAAACCTTTCAAAAGTTCTGGCGAAAAATCGAAGTATCAGCCGTTGGCCGCCATTTTGAACAATAATTAATATTTTTTCTCACTTACGCCACAGCAGTTACTTGCGTACGATCTACCCCCTGCTACTAGTATATATTTTTTTCTTTTTTATGATTTATAAATGATCTTATAGACAAAAATTCGTCACAAATCACACCAATGCGACGAACTGAATAAATTACCATGATTTTGTTAGTAAAAATGCTTTTTTCTTACTTACAATCAGTGTAATGTGATCACGCCATTTGAAAAGGACACTACACTTTTGAGAATGATCTTTCATACAATTACATATTTACTTATAATGTTACGCAGTAAAAAGGTTATAAAGTATATTGGATTTTTTTCTCATAGTTCATGAACCTATATAGTTATCACACTTTTAAAATAGCCAGCTATCAATACAACACTTACTTTTTCTATAATCTAAAATAAACAGATTGTTTCTAATTACAAAAAGCAATTTAACAGGAAAAGTAAACCGGAAAGATCCGTGTGTAGCCGTATAGACTCAAATACATTCTACGATGAATGCCGACCTAAGCCGACATCGAAATATAACGCGATAGCTAATTACGGGCACAGGCATTCGGAATTAGATGGTCCGAAAAAAAAGTGGATTTTTTTAAAAATAATCTATTTGTTATACAAACTAAATTCATATATATATATATATCTCTGATTTAGGCATTAGGACCGTACTATATATTCTGCATTAGGGGGACAATGTGTTTAATGTTGTTTTTTTTGCCTTTTAATGACATCTTAACATTGTTTTGACAATAAATAAGGCACTTTATTTTCATATTAGAAGCATTTTGCGATTAAACAAAAAAATAAATAATATACACGAAAATTGGTCCCCTTAATATTTTATAAGTATAACATATTCATAAAGGAGATCAAATCATATATTGTGCATTAATTGGACCATTTCATATATTGTGCATTAAGGGGACCATTTCATTTATAATGCATTAAGGGGGATCATTTTATACATTGTTTATTAAGGGAACTATTGCGTATATTTTTCATTTTGGGGATCATTTCATACATTGTGCATTATCAACGGTCAAGGTCACACTTTTAGGTCAAAAGTAAACGGGTATTATTTTTTGTGTCGCCCATAACTTTGTCATGCAATGGTTGATTTTGAAATAGTTTGACATAAATGTTCACCATCATGAGACCATGTGTCATGCGTAAATCACATGTCACCGTCTCCAAGGTCAAGGTCACATGTGTATTTCAAAGGTGAAAAATAGGGTATTAATTTTGTGTCTGGCTCATAACTTTGTCTTACAATGGTGGATCGTATGACACGACTGGCCTTTTCATGGGCGCTGGCAGTGACTTGGGCGATACCAATGGAGCCGACTGAATGATGAACACCTGTTTTAGCAAGGGCCATTCCTGCACTTTCCACAAGCAATGCACCTGAAATCTTACAAAAATACTTAATGAAAAACACACTTGGTGCAGTATTTGCCTAATATTATGACACTTAAGATGAGAATATTGGATTCTGTAGTAGAAACAAAGATGCACATTTGTTGCAAACAAAGCATTTTCTGTTTCAAGTTAAAAAAGAGTCATAATTATGATAAATTACAAGGACATAGTTATGGGCCTTGGTTGGTGACATCTGATATTGTGTGAAGCTATGATGGTGCAATAATACTTATGATAAATCACATACAGTAAAACAACATACAATAACCGTGTCTGTGAGTTGAAGAAAATTATCAAAAACTTAATATCTATTTTATAATGAATATAATAATTTATATGTACATTATATGAGTTGCTGCTTATATGGGATCCCCACCAGGATTTGAACCTGTATTTCCTCTCCATATGAAAAGGTGTGTTTGCTGACACTATAAGGATGTTCCCATTTACAGCATTATTGGTAACAATTATTTCAATCTCCTTCTGTTCTTAAAGGCACTTCTGAAGGGCAAGTCCCTGTTCAAGCAAGCTTCTCTTCCTGTGCTTTTCACGAGCACTAAACCTGAAATAAGACAAAGATACATAAGTAAAATCACATTTTTGTTAAAGAAACAATTTAATACATTTCTTATGTTAATTGATTATTGTTCCGGATTGAAAATCTGGACAGATAATCCTACGAAAATAATGTTGAAGATATATCGTATTTATTTAAATATGCTGGTATGTGAAGCGGTAAGAATCTGCAACAAATAAAGTGAAACAAATATTTAAATAACTGCCAATTCACAATATCTACAATTGTATGTTTTTCATAGTAGCAAAATAATGAAAATACTAAACATGATACTAGGTTTGTGCAGCACAAAATATTATGATTTATATGACTTTTCAATGTGCATATACAAGCAAAGTTGTACAACTTTATGATTAATGGTTGGATTACTTGCAATGTCAGGACTTTTTCCGTTCTTTGTGAAGCAGCATGTGCCCCCCATATTGTGAAAAAAATTATTCACAGACTGTTGAAAATTGTAAAAAAATGCGCCATGAACCTTTCAAAATTGTGAAAAAATTAGTCGCAAACTGTTCAAAATTGCAAAAAGATGATTTATGAACTTTTAAAAGTTGAGATATTTGAGTTGCAAACTTAAAAGTTGACAAAATTTGAGTCGCGAACTTTTTTTAATTGTAAAAATTATAGACGCAAACTTCTCAAATTCGTGAAAAAACGCCAATGTCTAAAAGCCCAGACCTTAAGAAATAACACGTTTTATTTAATGTAACATGCAACTGTATAATCCCCGATTGTTTAAAAACAACACACATAAATTTATTTGACTAGATTGACATGAACAGACAGGAAATAGTGTCGTGGAACTGTCATTTTCCATCAGATTGTTTATAAAATTGCCACAATCATTACACTTTACAGTTTCCAACAAGTATAACAATGTTAATCAAACAGATAAAGTCAAATACATGTGCTTTGTAAGTTCTAGAATTATTTTAACCCAAATTTCTTTAATCAAGAAATTAGAATGTATAGAAAAATTTAGCTTAGTACCGGTAATAAAATCAACAATAATGTTACAGTTATTAACCAAGGTTTCATGAAAACTTACATACGCATACATTTTTATTTTCGTTAGATACAGATTGTTAGAAATGACTCAGCGGAAAACATTTCAAAAGTTATAACGACTAAATGTAGCGCTGACGAAAACAAGGGGTGCTTTTCATACTGGAAACAACACAATTATAATCATCAACAAATGTACACTTCTGATTTAAGAGATACATTATTGACTATTAATGTTAATCACACTATTTCAATACGATGATAATATTTATGTATGCATGTATTGGTCAACAAGCAAATTCGTTGAATTGATATCCCCCGCCAAATAAATTTTGTTTATGGATGGATGTAGAACTAATAGAAAAAGTATAAGTGAAGGGTTGTGCCTTTTGTCAATTTTTTGTTTAACTCATTTGTACCTGTGATGGGTTTTCGCATCTATATATACACTCACACCAAGTATACTCATACCAAGTTTCAATAAAATCCGCCAAAGCACTTGCAAGATATGGCTCCGGACAGCTGTAAGCTTATAGTAAAAAGCATTTTTTCAAGATGCAAAGGGCCAAAACTCCGTTATTAACATATGGTGCACAATGCCATTTGGCGTGCATCATCCTCTTATGCATATATATACTCATACCAAGTTTCAATGAAATCCGCCAAAGCACTTGGAAGATATGGCTCCGGACAGCTGAAAGCTTATAGTAAAAAGCATTTTTTTCAAGATGCAAAGGACCATAACTCCGTTACTAACAGATGGTATACAATGCCATTTGGCGTGCATCATTCTCTTATGCATGTATATACTCATACCAAGTTTCAATGAAATCGGCCCAAGCACTTGCAAGATATGGCTCCGGACAGCTGTAAGCTTATAGTAAAAAGCATTTTTTTCAAGATGCAAAGGGCCATAACTCCGTTATTAATAGACGGTTTACAATGATGGCTCTGGACATCTGTTAGCTTATAGTAAAAAGCATTTTTTCAAGATACAAAGGGCCATAACTCTGTTATTAACATATATAAATACCTACCAAGCAGTCAAGATGCAATGATTTATATCCTACAGCTGAATGCGCACATCATACGCTGACTGTTGACTATCATCTCGAGTATGAAGTTGTACCGTGTGTCACCGCGCCTTGGGAATGCCATCTTTGGTGGTGGATCCTGAGAAGGCAGCGCACAACTCCTCAAGCAGGGCCTAATGATACTGTCAGGCCAGGTGGCTGGACCAAGGTGCGGAGCTTACGCACATCTGTAACTGTTAAAGATAATGGTTTACTAAAGAAAAATACCAGTATTAAAGAGAGACTGTACGATTTTGTCAAATATTTATGATTTTTTTTTAAATGAGTTAAAACTTATTATACATATATTTAAATATAAATTAAAATAAAATTTAAGAAGAACATGTGTCGTAAAATGCAAAATAAGCCAGATATTTAATTCTGAATTCGAAAAATGCTTCCAGCCAAATTCGCCAGCATTTATATCATGCATGTACAATGTGAATCTAAATTTAGTTTTAGTGCAGATTCGTTCATATGACACAAAGACACAATTTTGTTTCCTAGCAAATACGAGTAAAAGTGTCGGCATCGGCTTTAACCAGCGTTAACTTGTCTTTGCTGCATTTTATGAAAGTCGTCTTCAATGTATAATTTTTATTGCCTATTTTGTGCTATTGTAACATATTTTTTATCAGTATATTACAACTTAACACGTATGAAAGTCGTACAGTCCTCTTTAACCCCGCAGTAATAACTGAAATAAACAAAAAAGTCTGAATCGGTTATATATGCATATATGGTTGCTGATTTGCTATTATCTCTGATTACCCTGTATGGAGCGATTAAGGAAATGAGTAACATAATTTTTGTATTCATGCAAACTATGCAAAAATAAACAATTTAGCTTCAAAGATTTATTTAATTCCCGTTAAATCCATGTCACAATTGTTTATTTATAGCGTGTTTAACCACGCATAGCCAATACTTCCATACACACCTGCAATAACATTCACAACGAGCATGGTCACCTTGTATCGTGAGGTCACACCGGAAAGGGAGAGTACTCAATTATAAGCCAATAGGCACTAGGCCAACACAACTTAAACATTTGATTCTCTTAACTATGAAAAGATTTGATATAATAAACGTCCAATCGAAACGTGGGTTTTCCAACTGAACATGTCTATATCGCCTGACGCGATGTGCGCACAGCTCTTATGCTTGAATCTACGATGATTTCATGCAATATCTTCTGAAAATAAAAAGAAATAGAGCAGTCATCTGCTTCACTTTGTAACTTTTGTTGAATTGTAATGAAGAGGACCAATTAAATGTATGGAATATGGCTCAATTTGGAATATTTTCGTTGAAGTAACATTTTGAAATGCAATTATATCAGTTTTTTCCTCATTGTGGTTGTGTTTCTATTTATTCAAGCGTAGTAATGTAAGTGAAACAAAATACTTGGAGCGCATGCATGTGGCGTATCACAAGAACGTCGTTCATAATGTAAACAAAATGATGGATCCCAGGGGATGCTCGATATAAGGGAATCGTACGATATATCTTGATAAAGTTATTAGCGCAAACATTTATGAATGGAAAATGAACTAATGGCATGTGATATTGTTTAGTTTTCTTACCTTTTGACACTCTGGACTCCATGAATCATCTGTATCTGGGAATATCTTCTGCGCCTTGAAACCACCATAAATGGAACACTATTAATTAAAAATAAATTGCGAAATATTAAGTCCATGGTAGCAATAAAATTTGAAATATTAATTCACTACGCTTTATACAATTCAAAGCCAAACCATTTAACTTTTCTAATTAATAACTTATTACAGTACATGAAAATACTTAAAGAGAACAACAAACTTTAAACAGAAACAACTACTGACTACCAATATATGTCAATAAATAGTCAAACTCAACCTGGCAGTGTTTCGGACTAATTCTTCTTCGGATAAAATAAAGAATGTGAAGTATACAGCATTTATTCATATGGTCCTCTACATTTTTTTTTTTCTAAAATATTGAACAAATTACATTTAATATATAGTTAATGCAAAGAATGCTTACACTTTATGTCTCAAATCAGAGGTAAACATAAAAAAAAACATTTACCAGTACAGACACATGTTCCGGATAGGTGGAAAGACAATAACAAAATTGAGGTTACTCTTCACTCTTATTAAACATAACCAACAGCTCTGGTGCCTGAAAAACTGCAGGAAGGCTACCTGGCCTATCCGTAGGGACCTCACACTGATTCATACGTACCAGTATATAAACATAGCAGTTTCGAACAGACTCTAAAGGGAGACTACGATTGTCATATGTGTTAAATTGTAATATATTGATAAAAATATGTTACAATAAGACAAAATAGGCAAGAAACATTATACATTGAAGACGAATTTCATAAAATGCAGCAAAGACAAGTTAGCGCTGGTTAAAGCCGATGCCGACACTATTACTCGTATTTGCTAGGAAACACAATTGTGTCTTTGTGTCGTATGAACGAATCTGCACTTAAACAAAATTTAGATTCACATTGTACATGCATGATATATATGCTGGCGAATTCGGCTGGAAGCCTTTTTCGATTTCAGAATAAAATACCTGGCTTATTTCGCATTTTTCGACACATATTCTTCTTAACTTTTATTTTAATTTATATTGAAATATATGTATAACAAGTTTTTTATCCATTTGATATAAATTCATAAATATTTGACAAAATCGTACAGTCTCCCTTTAAGGGGACAAGTATATATACAGACCAGTTTTTAAACAGTTTTTAAGGGATTAAATGTATATACATAAAAGTTTTAAACAGTCTTTTAAGGGGAAGAGTATCAGTGTTTTTTGTTTCACCTTTCTGAAAGGTGGTGGGCCCTTCAGATGGGAAATTTTAAGACTATTGGGGAACTGTTTTTTGTTGATGGGCAAGATAACATGCTTATATTATACTTAGTTATATGTAAAACATTAACCAAAATTCTTTGCTACAAATGCTACATTATATTATGCTAAAATTTAATTTTATGAAAACAGCCTGGAACATAATACAAAGATGCCTCTTACTTTGTCAATTTGTGTTCAAATGTAATCATTTTTCCCAAATAAAGCTTACATTGAGAAGGGAATTTTGATTCATTATAGGGGAAAAATATAAACCTTTTCAGCAGTGGAATGGTGCCAAATTTTGCCCCCAAATAAGCCCTAAAAAACATTGAGTATATATACATACCAGTTTCGAAAAGACTTTAATGGGACCAGAATACATATACATAGAAGCTTTGAACAGACTGTAAGGGGACCAGTATATATTCAAATCAGTTTTGAAGACTTTAAGCGGACCAGAATATATTCATACCAGTGTTGAACAGACTTTAAGGGACAAGTTTACATTCATACCAGTTTTGAACAGACTTTAAAGGGACAGTGGTTATTTTTGGGTTTTTGGTAAGCGGATAAGTGCCAATTGAGTTGGAAAAAAATAGCATGTTGATGTTTAAAAAAGGGGTTAAAATAAAATATAAAAAGCTTTAAAAAATGTTGTTATAAGGAACATACACGTTTGATCTTTTCCAGTTACATTTGAAATGGATTGTTCTTGTATAAGGCTTAGCCCATGGTAATAGACATATAAGAATAAAGTCTTCAGTTTTAATCCAATTAATTATATCGTGAATATTTCTGCTGTCATTATTCTTACTCATTCTTGTTTAAGTGCCAGAACAATAGAGCACTATAAGAGGTCCTTCTTTGGCTTCTTATGTTCATTCAGGTCCTTACTAGGCCCTGAAGATTTAACCACGTTATTGCTAGGTATACTCCATGTTTTACCACTGCGTCATAAATTCATACATTGTTGTTTTAAAAGTGTAATTATATGCAGCAATAAGTAGTTTTCCATCACGTTTGAAATAATGGTCGATCAAGGTGACTTGTTGCTTCTCCATGAACAACATATCATGTAGAATGTCAAATCATTACTGTTATGCTAGCCAGAAAGAGACGTGAGCGTCGGCAAATATCGAACCAAGCAAAACTAAACCTATCATAGTTTTACATGGTGTTTGTTTTAAATATGACCAGATGTGTATGGTCAGGACATTTAAAGTGTGGTTGGGGGCGCTTGTTCAAGATCTGCAAGTGAATTTGCATTTTGTTTAAGAGATATTTTACAAACGTTAAAACGGTAGATGAGGGATTGCGCAACTAATTTTTTCGGTTTGTGTAAATGTTGTATCCCAAATGTCGCTCCAATATGAAATACTAATGTTCATTGTTTTGCACGACGATGCAACATATTTGTATAATAAGGAACATATATCAGTAAACATTAGATCGCATTAGCTATGGACGGATTTAAACGCCTACTTTATATTTAAAGAACTTATTATTCAACAAAGTCAATAGCAAAGTATGCTGTTTATTGAAATAATGGTAGTGATTAGTTAATAGTTTAGGCATAACTATTAATACTTTTTGCCCAAATAGTAGCAATACTCCTTTACATTTCTTTACTATTAATGTATTAGTTGTATCTTGTTTAAAGAGTACTGTTACTCATTTCCAATTTTGATCAAGAGCACTGTTAGCGCACGTGTAAGGGCAGAATGTTTATAGTACACAATCTTTACTTCATCAAGGCTTATTTTTTAGGGTATTTAAGTATTGCTTTTCTTAAAAGCCTTGTTATGACTGATTGTTCAAAGCCCCTCGCGTATGTTAATAAACATTTACGTGTGTTTGGTCATACGTGTATAAGACTGAAAGAATTTATCTTTACTTCCTGATGCTCCAGATACAATTGTGTACAAGTTGGCATGTGGGTGCAGGATTAGGCAGGTTTTGTTTCATTTGGTATGGTTGTTCAGATTGAATTGTTCGGATTGCGTGTTAAGATCTCTATCGCGTGAAGCTTTTCAATAGACACATCACCACTTTCCTGTTGTTGGTGTTTCTGAAATCATGTTCAGGGTACATAACTTCCCAGTGATTGTATTTGTTGTATTATTTTTTAAGTAAACATAACTTCCCTAAATGTGTATGCGTAAATGTTTTATTCAAACGACATCGTTTCCGTTTTTGTTCTTTCGGGATTCATTAAGATCCTCGTTGTCGGCCTCATAATCATTATCATCAGCGACATAACACCTACAAGAACTTGACTTGTTTATGTATGTAAACATGTGTTGCGAACAAATAATTTAAGTACTCTGATTACGTTATAAGAGCCAACTGTGTCATTTTATTAAAGATGTATAGTTATAGTTATGTTTTACCCGTCATCTAAATACACGTTTGATTTATGTGATGCTTCTTTGTGCTATGCTTGTTTACTGTTTTGTAAAGATAAAGCTTTGATATAATTGCTTGCAGTAATACCTTGCTATTCGTTTCATTAAATCAAATGTATATATATAGAAATATTGTTTTAAGACTGGGTTATAAGTATGATGTTCAATCATCTGTTTTATTTGTAAGTTTTCAGCTGTTTAAGTTACGCACAATAATAAAGGGCGTCTGAACATGTCAAACATAATCGAATCCTAATCGTGTAGTAGACCTATACTGCATACATAATTATAAATATAATATAGACACGTATAACATTACTCGTAACTGGTATTCGATACAAGTACCAGAATCCCAGCTTGCATTTATAATTTACACACAACTTAAACGGTAGCAACTATTTTGTATAGTCCGTGTTTGTTTAAACAGATTTTCAATAAGAGCCACCTGGGGGCAAATTTGACCGCTTGGAAGAGGGTTTTGGTCGACGAGAAATCCTAAGCCATCGTCAGCAATGTTGAAAAAAAAGCTATTTAGTTCCGTAACCATTCGATACTATTGTAATCAGGCTTCCAAACAAAGACGATTGTCTTTATGTTCTATGGAGAATTTAAGCCTAATTTTACTCTCCACCCCTGATAAAAATGGCATTTGTCATCATTACAGAAAATAGGTTAAGCCTACCAATTAAGTACTTTAAATACCGACAGGGTTATATAAATTTACTTTACTGTCCCGATTACAAGTCAGTTACATCTAATCGTTAAATAGAATCATTAAAAAAAATCGAAAGAAAATGCAAATGTTTATGAAAGTCTTTACACATTTATCTTCAATATTGATCAGGACTCGCTTACAAAATGTCATATTGTTGGCGTATTATCAATTACGCATTGAACTGTATTATCGTTTAAAATATCTCTTAAATCTCGTGCTATATATTAAACAACATAGGTAATGAAGCACAGCCAATTCTAAAAAGGTGTCTTCTTGAAAGTGGGACACATTTTTAACAGTTCAATAGGGTTGATTTTGCTTATTTCTTATAAGGTTAATCATCATCGTATCAAAGAAATATGTATATGGTTGTAGAAATATGTATATGGTTGTAGAAATATGTATATGGTTGTAGAAAAAGCATACAATTTTAAAAAAGACAAACATATGGCATACAGTTGATATTTCATCTGAAGCACAATGTAACAATACTTCTTGCCGACAGAGTTTTCATTTTTTAATGTACCGAACTGGTCTTGTGCCTCTATATATAGCAATCTACATATTTAATATATATATATAATATAATTATTTTGAAGACACACATTTACGTGATGACAATTCGTATAAATACTAATTCTATACTAATTAATCAGCAGTTTAATATAACACTATATATAGGCGTGTATAGCAACTGAGTGTTTATACTTGTTGGAGAAAATAAACAAATCACTTAAATGAAATAAATGCTGCACATACATATACATTGTAACTGCTTCGAGGTGAGCACGTAAGGCTTTTCATCCGGGGGCAGTAAATAGAAAGTTTTGTGAAAACAGCTCTTAAATCTCTGTGCTATGATAATGTTGTACATAGTTGGTTCTTGAGTTTTTTCTGTGTTGTTTTTCTCCATAATCGGACGTTTAAAGTTTCCGTTTTAATATGAGAAGTCATTTGAAGAAAAACTATGACCACAAATTAGTCTTTCATAAGTATAGTTGAACGTGTATGCGTGTAATGCTGAAAATAATGAAAAGCGAAAAGTGTTGTAAAAGGGTATCTGCGATTACACTTAAACGAATCGGAGCATCTCTAAATATGAAATTGGTGTGCAAGGCGTTCAGCGACCTGAACACATCTGTAAATTACTAATACGTGACGCATATATTAAACTTCTTTAAAGTAGTTTCATTGTTTCTGAACAATGGGATCGTCACGAAAAACACCTTGCATAAAAAGCCCTTCATACCACTTGTCGGTGGGTTAAAGACCTGCAGTACAAAAGAAAAGAAAACAAACCGCGTGACTTGTTTAAATCGACATCGAGTAGGTTGCGTTACGTTCAGTAGTGGCAGGTAAAGATTACCAGGTGTTCATAAAGTAGTAATGTGTGCACAGGTACGTTAACGACTTGTATATTATATAATTTGTTTACTTGAAAATGTTCGTGTTCGCTGTTTTTAATTATATGGTCATAAAACTATTGTTTTAAATGTCACAATTCGTTAACGTAAATAGGATTTATTTTCTTGATTTGTTTTGAGATAATTGCATCTTATATCAGCGCCTGTATCGATCCATTTTTTTCTTTTGTATTGAAAATATACATGTAATTTAAGTAGTAAAAACACAAACAGGCTTAACGCGCACATACACTCGGAACACAAGATTGGCATGATTAGAATAGTACACATACCATGTAGGATAGAACATCCAACACACCATTATATGAAGACAATTTTTCCAAACTGTCATTACTCGTAAATTCATTAATTAGATTTATTGTTATTTATTTGTTCTTCTAACGCAAACTATGTTTGGTAGCTTGGATATGTCATCACTTAAACTCTTGTCAAAATCCATCCATGTTCGGTCATACGAGAGCCGACGTGGAAGGTTTACGATTTTGAGAAGTGTTTTATTATAGATTGGTTAACGGGGAGCCGTTCTTGATTTTTTTTCTTAACGATACAATCCTTGCTCAAACCCCTGTATACGGCTTCTGAAATGACCCGATCTAGTAGTTATTTACAGCCTAAAAGCTTAAAGAATTGTATTTTGATTTGTGTATATATTTGACTTTAAATGGATTAGATTATGAGATATGTATCGACACACATGTATTTCTCAAAATAGATCATGGCCCATTTAAAGTCACCTAAAATTTTTATCTAAGATATCTTAGTACGATTTAAACTTCTGGCGATAGGATATTTTCAACACTTCTTATATTGACATCTTTTTGATTAATGTTGGTTTTATTTTAGTTTGTTTTTAAGTGTCCTTAATGTATCGTTTACGGGTTAAACTACTCAAAAATGATAAATGATCCCTGTTTAATTGTTACATTGTTTTACTCTTTGTTATGCAAGGGACTTTAAACTTTACGACACCCTACCTTTCATTTTATACTAGCTACTTCCCCTTACTCTTATCCCATCTTATGAGTAATGTATGCTTAATGTGATAATAATATTAATATAATATACTGTCTTTTAAAAGCCAGTGATGATACGATATAATATTTGAACATATGTCTTTTAACATGTCATTCTGTGATATTTTTTATGTCTTCCTATGCATGTTTGATATCAATAACTAATGTATGTGCTTTCATTTTACAGCTGTTATTATTTGTTATGTATACCATGAACTCTTGTTCGTCGGGAAAAAGCTATTAGCTCATGTTCATTGTTTATAATGCCCGACGTTAAATAAATCTTCTTGAATCTTGGATTACGTCACATGAGGGACAAATGTTTATATTGGATTATCATTAGTGGGGACAACAAATTGATTTTTTTTTTCTTCACATTTTGTTGGTGTTTTTTCTAGTATGATGAATTAATCAACACATATTGAAAAAGAAATGAAAAAATAGTTATATATATCGGCTTTAAAGTTGTGCATGCGTTTAAAGTGCGGTCCACATTATGCACAGTATATTCCAGGAAAAATATACAGGGGTTGATATTGAAAAGTTTATTATAATTAATTTATCAATAAAAGAACAAATTATTTGCCTAATATAAGCTACAATTTAATAATCCCGTGCTTGGAAATTCGAAATTACATATTAACGCTGATTTATTAGCAAGGTTAATATAAAGTGGTCCAAAACATGTCCCCCTTATCTAGCGGTCTGCTTAATGCAGTGAATATAANTATATATACATGTATATATTTACAAGGTTTGTGAATACGATCCTTGAAAAGCTGATTTCGGCACACCAGCCAATTTCCGAAGCTCACTACTCCATCAATTGTCAACCGATTTGCAAAAACTTGATTTCAAACATTGCAAAAACAGTCTCAAGTGTGTGGTTTGATAAGATTTGATACCTCATAGGCTATTCAGAATATTTTCGTGTAATGGAAGGTTATCATTTTTATAATCATGTTAAGCTTTTTCACCTATCAATAAATTTAGAATTCAACAAACATCAGGGGCTTAGCCAACATCAAGTGAATGATATACTTAAGTACGCAAAACTATAGACATGGGCTATACACGGGTGTAGCGCTTAGCTATTTTGTTAACCAAACAGTAACAGATGGGCACCTTTATTGCTATTCACAGGCAATCAAACAATGGTCAAGGTATCCCATCCTATCAAAATGACAGATTAATATTCAATCGATAGTACACAATCGCAAATTAAAATCAAAACTTGTTGAACGAGTTTTCCCTCTTGTTTCTTCATTTTGCTTGTCGTTCTTCATTTTTATTTTTCTGCATCGTCCTTTCTGTTCTTCTTTTTTTTTTCTTTTAGCAAATTAATATTGAAATACTAAACGTTCGTTTTGCCTCTTTGGATGACATCGTGGTACGTTTTTGGGGGACTTTGGAGATACTGGCATCGTTCGATCTATTCACCCATTTATTCATATGCGTTGCAACTTTGTGGATTCAATTAAATATAAATCGCTTTCCTTTTTCGCTAATTTCCCATATGTCAAATATCGACATTGTTTTTCAATTTAAACAGTCATATAACCTTAACACAATTGTACAGAATGGAATGTTCTGTGACAATTGTGTGCGAAATGGATCGCCGAACACTCCGATAGCTTTTATATCGACAGAAAACTATAAGACTATCGACGCGCTTCTCAGCTCTCATGAGGGTATGATAAAAAAGAAATAGTTATGAACACTATAATAGTTCTTTTTAAATTTTAGCCGCACAACCAAACATAATAACGCTGTCATCAGGGACGAACGGTTCTCAGTTGACTCTCACCTGCCAGTCCTCAGAAGATTCATTTGCATTTGGATGGCTCAGAAGATCAGATAGTACTTCACCACAGAGTTATGTCGGGATAATATACAACACATTGAACAGTCAATATTGTGTGCCGCCTAGTCCTGATTTGCGACCCAACTCCATACTGTATAGTTACAGTTGTCCCAGCAGAACCACGCATACCCTGACATTGATGAATGTGACCTCCAGTAACCATGGGGAGATATGGAAGTGTAATGTTTGGCCATCGAGTGGAGGGGTAATAGGAAGCACAAATTTTACTTTAAACTTACAAGGTAAGATTTTTTTTAACTTTGTGGATTCGATTATATATATACATCCCTTTCCTTTTTCGCTTATTTCCCATATGTCAAATGTCGACATTGTTTTTCAATTCAAACAGTCATATAACCTTAACACAATTGTACAGAATGGAATGTTCTGTGACAATTGTGTACGAAATGGATCGCCGAACATTTCGTAAGCTTTTATATCGACAGCAAACAATAAAACTATCGACGCGCTTCTCGGCTATCGTGAGGTATGATAAAATAGAAATAGTTATGAACACTATACTAGTTTTTTTACATTTTAGCCGCACACCCAATCATAATAACTCTGTCATCAGGAACAAAAGGTTCTCAGTTGACTCTCACCTGTCAGTCATCAGAAGATTCATTTGCATTTGGATGGCTCAGAAGATCGGATAGTACTAGACCACAGACTTATGTCGGGATATTACACAACTCATTGAACAATCAATCTTGTGTGCCTCCAAGTCCTGATTTGCGACCGAACTCCACACTGTACAGTTACAGTTGTCTCAGCAGAACCACGAATACCCTGACATTGATGAATGTGACATCCAGTAACTATGGAGAGATATGGCAGTGTAATGTTTGGCCATCGAGTGGAGGGGTAATGGGAAGCACAAATTTTACTTTAAGCGTACAAGGTAAGATGCATTGCAACTTTGTTGATACAATTAAATATAAATCCCTTTTCCTTTTTCGCTTATTTCCCATTTGTCAAATGTCGACATTGTTTTTCAATTTAAACAGTCATATAACCTTAACACAATTGTACAGAATGGAATGTTCTGTGACAATTGTGTACGAAATGGATCGCCGAACATTCCGATAGCTTTTATATTGACAGCAAACAATAAGCCTATCTACGCGCTTCTCAGCTCTCATGAGGGTATGATAAAATGGATATAGTTATGAACACTATACTAAGTCTTTTTAAATTTTAGCCGCACAGCCAAACATGATAACGCTGTCATCAGGGACGAACGGTTCTCAGTTGACTCTCACCTGCCAGTCCTCAGAAGATTCATTGGCATTTGGATGGCTCAGAAGATCAGATAGTACTTCATCACAGAGTTATGTCGGGATAATATACAACACATGGAACAGTCAATCTTGTGTGCCTCAAAGTCCTGATTTGCGACCCAACTCCATACTGTACAGTTACAGTTGTCCCAACAGAACCACGCATACCCTAACATTGATGAATGTGGCCTCCAGTAACCATGGAGATATATGGCAGTGTAATGTTTGGCCATCGAGTGGAGGGGTAATAGGAAGCACAAATCTTACTATAAGCGTACAAGGTAAGATGCGTTGCAACTTTGTTGATTCAATTAAATATAAATCGCTTTCCCTTTTCGCTTATTTCCCATATGTCCAATATCGACATTGTTGTTCAATTTAAACAGTCATATAACCTTAACACAAGTGTACAGAATGGAATGCTCTTTGACAACTGTGTACCAAATGGATCGCTGAACATTCCGTAAGCTTTTATATTGACAGCAAACAAGAAGACTATCGACGCGCTTCTCGGCTCTCGTGAGGGTATGATAAAATGGATATAGTTATGAACACTATACTTTTTTTTTATTTAAGCCGAACAGCAAAACATGATAACGCTGTCATCAGGGACAAAAGGTTCTCAGTTGACTCTCACCTGTCAGTCCTCAGAAGATGTATTTTCATTTGGATGGCTCAGAAGATCAGATAGTAATAGACCACGGACTTATGTCGGGATACTATACAACACGTGGAACAATCAATCGTGTGTGCCTCAAAGTCCTGATTTGCGACCCAACTCCACACTGTACAGTTACAAGTGTCACAATAGAACCACGAATACCCTGACATTGATGAATGTGACCTCCAGTAACCATGGAGAGATATGGCAGTGTAATAGTATTATGGGTGGAAGGTTTAAATACAGCAATAATGTTACTATCAGCGTACAAGGTTAGATGTTTTTTTTATGAGTAATTGTCCGCATATATTATTTATATTTATGTCATTGCTTTTATGCAATCATGACAGTAATAATGTAACTAGCATGTCAAATATGCGCCTTTAAGTTATGAACAAATTCAATATGTTGTTACTTTAAAGGAGATTGTTGGAAACTCTCATAAGCAACAACATAAAGAAAGTCATTTAACAAGTTTTAAAATCAAATAACATATAAGTAAACGAATTGTATGACTTAAAATATAAACATATTGTACGCAAATGATTCATACCAAAATACGAATATACTTATTGTTTAAAGGTTATATAAACTGAACAAGAAGACGTACTTTTTCACAATTAACAATACTTAAATACTAGGAAATGTATTTTGTATTTGATAGAAAATTATTGTAAACTCATTTTTAATTTATTAAACGCAGAGTCTGCCGTTACAGATATTTCCAGTCAACTGTTTACTTTCAAACATATAACAAAACAAAAACAACTACATTTGAAGTATTAATGGCGGGTGATTTCTGCCATGGTTTATTGTTTCTAAACTCGTATATTTATTTCTTTGATAGGTTCATTATTATTCGTTATACATGTTTGTTTGCAGTCCCAGTCACAAGCGTAGCCCTCAGTCCTTCAACTGCTGTCACAACCATCAACGTGTCTCAGCCAGCCACCTTCGAATGCACAGTTCAACGTTCATTGCCCAGTGCTACAATAGTATGGTACAAGAACAGTTCAGGAGTGATCAGCAACCTTACTCATGTCACCAGTGAGAGTTCCACTCCAAACCCTGATGGTACTGTAAGGACTTCTGGTAGACTCATATTCACTCCCAATACAACAGACAATGGAGTGGGATTGTATTGTACTGCGAGCAGCGGAGGGGCCGGCATGACGTCACAACAGACACTGCTTAATGTTCAATGTAAGTCCAATATCATAATGTTAGTATTACTGTCTCGTGTTAGCAAAGGAGCTTACAACACAACTGAGAAAACTTAATATTCCGATCTAGTTCAATACCACTAGATTGGTCATTTAATGTATTGTGTTGGCCAACACTTAAACCTGTCTTCATGTTACTGCTAAATTTGCAGTTTAATTTCTATATCACTTAACTAGCTTTGCGTTGACAACCAAAAAAGATAAAAGATTGTCGCAGAAGATGTCTTATGTAAGTGTTTGGGCATTAAGGGGTAAAATATGTCGTTTTTGTGTAACGTAATTTGCGGTCTATGTTAATGTGATTATTCGTGCAATTTATAGTTTACCTATTGATGCAAAATATATAAATTATATACAAGCTTTAATACTATTATTACAATTTTTATGTATCTTGCTATTGTATTTAACGTTTTATATTATGATTTAAATAAAGAAAAACAATATTTTTTCTATCAGCGTACAAGGTTGGATGTTGTTTGTATTAGTTATTCAGTTTACATGTTTTTATGCAGTCCCAGTCACAAGCGTAGCACTAAGTCCTTCAACTGCTGTCACAACAATCAACGTGTCTCAGTCAGCCACCTTCGAATGTACAGTTCCACGTTCACTGCCCAGTGCTACCATAGTATGGTACAAGAACAGTTCAGGGGTAATCAGCAACCCAACTCCATCTAGCAGTTCAAAAAACTATCCTAACTCTGACGGTACTGTGACAACTACTGGTATACACATATTCAGTCCCAACAAGGTAGACAATGGAGTTGGTATGTTTTGTACTGCGAGCAGTGGCGGAGCCAGCAGGACGTCACGACAGATACTTGTTAATGTTCAGTGTAAGTTCAATATCAGTCGTTTGTATAACACAAGAGCTAACAACCCTATTAATTACACTTTGTATTCACTAGGTTAGTATTAACAATTAAATGTCTTGTGTTGGCGAACAGTCTTTACTCTAAGGCAAAATGACCAGTGTTTGTCCAATGCATCTCAATTATTATTGCGTAAACAAACCGAACAGATAAAATATTGTCACAGAAGATAAGGCATACGGATCAGTGGAAGTTCAATGTCAAAACGAATATAACATAGCATCTGGTATTTGCCTTAACAGTTTCATAGGAGAGGACTATATGTTTACACTATGTCCGGCATGCCTATCTGTCCGTCTATATGACAGTCCAAATTATAAAAAAAACATGTAATTTTTTTAAATTATTGGACTGTAACGTTTTCATTCATAATTTTGTTTTAAGATAATGTACCAACAAATGACGAACATGAGGAGACTCCTGTCTTAGCCATAACTTTGCCGTATATTGCTGGATTAGAAATTACTTTGCTTCAATACGTCTTATAATATGACAACATGAAGCGTATTACTCTTGTCTTCCTGCCTCAAATGTCCATGTCAAATTTTAAAGATCAAAGTATAAATAACTTATTCGGAGTATAACTTGGCCATTCATCTCGCTATTTTAAGCTAACTAACCACCAATGGCAACCTTGAAGACATGGCATTTTGTGTGGAAAATATGTCTCCCTAACTCAGAGGTCAGGGTTGCTCTTAGTGGTCAAAAGACGTATTTTGGCTTTAAAATAGCTTTTACATGTCGTAACTTTTGCATTCATCATTTAATTTAAACTTATCACAATTGACTACCATAAAGAGACTGGGTGTTGCGTGTATCACCTGCCTCACAACATCAATGCTCAATGTCACACATTGAAGTCAAAAGTAAAATATGTCCATAAACAGCTTTTGTTTAACATACATGTAAGCGGAGTTTTTAGACAAAAGTAGAATGTTCGGACATCCGTGCTTTATGGATTTCTTTTTCATATTGGTCCATCCTATTGTTTTCTTACTTAGTGCGTACCTGCTATCAATTAAAATCAATTAACTGTTGGGATCCGTAAACTCAGGTATGCGCTAAAGGGCCACTAGTGCCATCTTGTTATAAATAGCATAATGAATCAAAGTTTTTAAATAAACAAAAGTCATAGTTATCGTTTTTCATTGGTTCTATAGTAACTTTAACATGCTTGATACGTGAACATAACTTTAAATAAATCTATGAATAACTCAGAGATGTAAGTACTGGCACATTTCCTTAAAATACGGACACCAACTATTGACACCAATTTTATTTACTCTCCTAGTAAACATTAATGTCTGTAAAGTGTATATAATGCACATTTATCTTATATTGGGCATTCTATATAAGTTCTGAACATTATGCTATCAACTTTTTCATGGTTTCTAATTATCTTGAAAAACACTTGATATACTTAATGATCTACCGTACCTAGTTAAAAGGATCCCATTGCTAATAAGACTTAACTTCGTTTTTTGGCGTGGATAAACTATGTTGATGCTACTAAAAGTGTAATTATATTGTAAGATATAGAATATTTAACGTAATATTTTTAATCATTGTATTCAAACTGAATATTTCGGATCTAAAATTTCTAATTATTTGTTTGCAACACTAGTAGAGTGAATCAATTTATTAATTGAAATGCGCATGTTTATTACAATATCATCAATGTATGGATCTAGTTTAATCTGGAGTAAGAATTGGGTGTTATAATGTATTCCTTATGGGTAATGAATACATACACATCTTCTATGTAATAATCTCAATTATTGAAACATGTGTGCTGTTGCAAAAGTTATAATGCAAGTTTTGCAGTTAAAGATTTTTTTTAACTTCATCCATTATGTAACTAATACATGTTTTGACAGTTTAACTCATTAACATTCATCAAACAAATAGTTATACTATTGACTAAAGTACTTTTGACACGCCGCGTTGTATTAGATTTTGTATAATGTGCTTTGTTTTAGTTCTGCCGGATGGTCCATCCCGGGTAGAAAATTTCTCCGCAAACAGCGACTTTTTTGCAATACGAGACACACAGCAGACCCTGACATGTTCAGTCACTGGTGGGAACCCTCTGGCCACACTCACATGGAACAACTGCTACAGTGGAACTATTGACAGTCCATCTTCTGTATCTGGAAGTGTTTCCTCGAGGATCCGCTTGGTGGTCAGTAGCTCTGAACAGACATGTACATGTACATCCAGTCATCCGTTGGCTGGTACACAGAGTACGGCTTTGAACATCAAGATTTTGTGTAAGATAGTATTGAACTTTGCATTTCCTGTTCAAAACGATAAACAAAATCATAGCCATACATTAGCATAAATATTATATATATACCACAATAAATTATAAGATTTAATGTATTTATTTAATTATACAGATCCACCAACCACTCCTAAATACGATGTCGGTTCTACCATGTCCCTACAATCTGGAAATATCAAGGTAGTGAAAGGCACCAACACGGATATAAGGTGTTCAAGTACAAGTACTCCCACCCCTAACACGTGGAGATGGACACAACCTTCTGGCTCTACTGAGGGCCAAACACTCTCACTGAAAAACATCCAGACTTCAGATCAAGGAACATACTCATGTGAAGTAAAAAACACAATGGTCACGTCCAGGAATGTGACAGGGGAAGCGGTAAACTACAACGGGCGAGGCATGGTATGGTATTGCGCAAGGGGGGGTTAGAGGGTTAGGGTTAGGGTTAGGGTTAGTGTTAGGGGTCGGGTTAGGGTTTGGGTTAGCCTAAACCCAACCCTAACCCTAACCCGACCCCTAACCCTAACCCTTACCCTATCCCTTTTTTTGGGTTATCACCCCTATACCATGCCTCGCCTGTTGTAATTGTCCGCTTCCCATGTGACAGTGATTGGATATGCAAATTCTTCCATTCATATTGATGTGTTATGTAAGTGTTTGCGCGTTAAAGAATACACTCTCTGTATGTTTGGTTAAGGAAATTTACGGTAGTATAAATGTAATGGCCCATACAATGTATAGTTTGCTTACACATACATAATATTGTACAATTGTCACAATACTACAGTTCATACATTTATATTTCTTGCTATTTCATATAAACTTTTTTATCACATGCCATACCCTGTTTCCCATGTAATATAACCATTACATATATTTGTATATAATACATGTGTAATATACTTTTTAAGCGTTTTCATTGGCTTAGTTTTCGTATACTGACCAATCGCATTTTGTTGTTTTGCTGAAATGACGTTGCAACGTCAAATGACGTCACGAAATGTAAACAACATTCGGGATTTATCATTATGTTTGCGTAAATATTTATTTAATTTGCTCAATCAAAAGCATGGGATAAAAAATATCTGACACTCGTTGTCATATCATTCCATATTTTATTAAACTCGTCCAGAAAATTCGTTAGTAAGCTCGCCAGAGGCTCGCTTACTAACAAAATTCCTGAACTCGTTTAATAAAATATGGTATGATATGACAACTCGTGCCAGATCTTATATTTATATAATTATATAAATAGAACTTCTGCTTAAATTAGAAATTGACACTGCTCTTCTTAATTAATCTAACATGAAACTGAAGTTTCTTTCTAAACAATATTCGAGTAATATTAACACGTGTATAAACATGGTCATTCTTTCACATTAGAATTGTATGTATCATTTGCAATTGACTTTGTCTTCTGCTTCTATGCAGATCCCCCTACCACACCAACAATTCGCTATGGCAAATTGACCGGCCCTTTGATACCAACCAGCATGCTGGTTGTTTTCAAGGGTGACCCGCTTGATCTCGCCTGTCAATCAGAGGCCAACCCACTCCCTGCGTACTCCTGGTCTGGTCAGATCTGGACAGGTACACCACAGAGTAACACTTCTCAAACATGTAGAGTTACTAACAACATGGAACCAACTGGGAAGGCAACCATTTCTGGAAGTAACGAAGCGAGTGTTACAATCACTGTGTTGGGTGTGTAATTCTAATACGTTATTGTTTGTGTTATGATCCTGCTTTTAAAATATAGTTCTGTAAACATTCACTTACAACATCGACGTGATCATTTATGTTATTAGAACACGTAGACACATGTCCGAGTCTGTTGACTTATATTGATTATTTGTTGACTTGAAGAACGACAGTGTTTATATATTCCAGGAATATGTGACACAGTGCGAATATTACGACATATGTGTATTAAGTTTTAAGTTCAATAGTTGTTCAAGCGTGTTTTGTTTGTTTTATTTTAGAACCTCCGTCTGTTCCAACACTGGCTTCGCAGACCTGTCAAAGTACTGCCTTCAATACAGGATCCACTATTAATGTCAATGTCGGAAGAAGTGTCACAGTCACATGCTCGTCTACCGCTGTACCAAGCCCTATTTACAGATGGTCAATGTACCAATCAACTCAACATAATGTCCTGTCTATAAACAGTGTTAGCAGGGATGATGCACGAAGCTACATATGTGATGCAAGAAACTTTATGAATACAACCTTCACTGGGATGCGGGAAGGACACCAAAACAGTTCATTCAGGATTAATACACAATGTAATTTTTCTTTTCTTTTTTTTCAAATATATATCCCCGTGCACAGGGGATATATGGATTTGTTATGCATTGTTAAGTCATCTTTTTACTTGTACTTGAACGTTTAAATTTACGCAATTATAGATTCAAATGTTTCAAAGCAAATTGTATGTTGTAATAACTTCCATATAAAGTAGAAACACGCGTAACTGAATGCTCTCAAACCGAACAAATATTCGGGTCCTGTTTATTTCAATATATGTTAACATGAAAAAAAATCTCCAATACGGAAATCCCCTGCATTTCGGAAGCCAGCCTATTTTATATCTTCTTTTTTTCTGTTCGATAACTCATATATACACGCCGGATCTCTGTGCAAAGGTAGCCGTGAGCTACAGGTCCTTCAGACTGCCGTAAAGCTTTCCTTGCATCGTGGTCTCCTCTGTGCATATTTATATTATAATTGCTTAATGCGAAACATAAATAACCCCTATAACCCGTTCTTATCTGTGTGTTTCGCACATGTATTATAGTCTCAAAGGGTGCACTGTATATAAATTGTCATTAAACATATCTAAAAGAGCATACAACTGAAAAAAAAACAATGCAAATTAAAATATAGATGCTTTTAATACTTAATGAAATTAAATGTCTCAAACGGGACGTGTAAACTTATTTGTTTGCCAGTTCTTAAATAAACATTGTAAAAGAAACTTGGGTATTTTACTTGTCCTCTTAACCAGAATCACGTCTAATCCTTTCTTACAATCTTTCAGATCCACCTGAGGTCCATGCTATTTCAAACCTCACGGTTCTAGAACATGAAAACGTCACCGTCCTCTGCAGTGTTACGCAAGGAAATCCACCTTCAATAACGTATTCATGGTCGCGTAGGAACGGCGTCATAAACGCTGTAATAACATCAGCACAGATGCGTATACAGGATATCCCGAGAAATGCATCAGATTTCTACACATGCACCGCGTCCAATACGTTGAATCCAACAGGATGTCCACAAGAAGAGGGGATAGATAGCAGGGAGTTTAACATTGATGTCCAATGTAAGTGGAACATGTTTCTATTGTTGCCTAAAATTTAATAGGATTAAAAGGAGGCACAAAATGTCTTATGTAAGGGTTGGATGGTCAGTTATAAAAAAGTAATACTATTTGAAATAACATTTAATACTATTTTTGTCAGAGAATTATAAAAGTAGTTAATACCGACTGGTATAATTATAAAAATGATAATTTATTAAATTTTAAGTAAAAAACAAAGCAGCAAATAATTATGTATTAAATAAACGTCACATTCAAGAAAATAATAAGCTCGGTTCCGCTTCAAGTTTGCAATCATACTACTTTTACAGAAAATGGGCTTTAAAATAATCAAAAACGTTTTTGTCAAAAATATCTATTCATTTTCGGATATTATCAATTATAGGCCCTTACAAATACCTAAATTATGGTGTACGCCTATTATCTTTAATTATGTTAATTAGGAATCAACACTGTGTACACAATTATATAGAAGACAATTTTACGGTTCCTGTTTAATCTGTCTAAAATGTAATCATGTTATTTGTTATTGCATAAATTGTTACCCCACCCTGTATCTTTTGCAAACACTGTTGCTTTAGTACTTATGGGAACTCGACACCAGCGTGGATATAGGAGGAAAGTTATTAATTTGTAATTGAGAGTCATGCATGATATAAAATATATTGGTTTTAGCATTAAGAAAATGCCTGCAAATACAATGGGATACCTAGATGTGTTCAATCATAACATATGTGAAGAATTGGTTCTATTGAAATTATAGATGAAACTTTATTGTATTATTATTAAAATAAATAACGCACCGAATTCGATCACAACTCAAAGAGTATGATAAACACAATATATTGATGTCACATTAAAAATCATACATGAATTGTCTCATTTGAAGTGTTATTAACCCAAAAGTATGTCTACACCTGTAAACAAATGGTTTGTTTGTTTCATTGGTAAACTAGAAATGGCGCGGCAGAGGCCGACGCGTATCCCCACACCGAATGTTTGACCTAGGTGTGCCCCAGGGTTGGTAATGGGGCCATGCATAGTCGAGATTGACCGTCTTGTCATAAGAGAAGTTCAGTATCAATTTGAAGTGAATCCGTGTAGAAATGAAGAAATTATAGTAAATGGAAATTTTTGGTGGGTGTGGCCTATGTGGGCGGGGCGCCCAAGGGTTGGGAATGGGGCCATGCATGGTTGAGATTGACCGTATTGTCATAAGAGAGGTTCAGTATCAATTTGATGTGAATCGGTGAAGAGATGAAGAAATTATAGTAAAAGGCAATTTTGGGTGGGTGTGGTCTATGTGGGCGGGGCGCCCCAGGGTTGGTAATGGGGCCATGCATAGTTGAGATTGACCGTATTGTCATAAGAGAAGTTCAGTATCAATTTGAAGTGAATCCGTGTAGAAATGAAGAAATTATAGTAAATGGCAATTTTTGGTGGGTGTGGCCTATGTGGGCGGGGCGCCCCAGGGTTGGGAATGGGGCCATGCATGGTTGAGATTGACCGTTTTGTCATAAGAAAGGTCCAGTATCAATTTGAAGTGAATCGGTGTAGAAATGAAGAAATTATAGTAAAAGGCAATTTTGGGTGGGTGTGGTCTATGTGGGCGGAGCGCCTCAGGGTTGGTAATGGGGCCATGCATAGTCCAGATTGACCGTAT
>VMBQ01000835.1:0-116187 GCA_007657795.1 Dreissena rostriformis | reverse complement strand
TACTACTACTACTACTACTACTACTACTACTACTACTACTACTACTACTACTACTACTACTACTACTACTACTACTACTACTACTACTACTACTACTACTACTACTATTACTTATACTACTTCTACTACTACTTATACTAATACTACTATTACTACTACTACTACTACTGCTACTTCTACTACTACTACTACTAATAATTTAGTAATAATAATAATAATAATAATACTTATTTTAAAAATAAGTATTCTTCCTTATTTTAGATAAGTCGACCATTGATCGTTTCGGAATAGTGGGAAATATGGATATTTCTGATATCACCGTCAACGAAAACGTGTCTTCCACTTTGTCCTGCTATGTGGACAGTAATCCAGGATCTACAATTACCTTGCTGAAAGATGGCATTCGTATTAAAAGGACTGAGAACAGCCATCAACTCCAGTCCACATTAAGAAATGACTGTACGGACTCTGGAGTCTACACTTGTTCCAGCGTAAATAGACATAACACATACGGGGAATCTGTGAGGAACATAAACTATCACGTCATATGTAAGTTGTATTAAACGTAGTTGATGTAGATTTGATTTCTTAACCCACAGTATTTTAAAACTCAGACTAAAGTTCACTAAATTTAGTTCAATATCATTATAGTTAAATCTTGATTTAACAATAATTTGGAATAATTACCATCCCAACGTGTAGTGTTTGCTGCTAGGACATAACTTGTAAGAGCACTCTGCTTACAACAAGTACTATGCTATTTTTGTAAACAAAATCCTATAATGTTCCAAGGATGTATTTGTTGAAAAAAAAACCTTTTTATTTAAGTTTTACACCAAAAGGTTTTACAAGCGATTATATAATAAATTGCCAAATTAATGACCTGTGTTTTTATAAGTATAAAAAGTTTTCTATAACTTCATTTGGAAATGTCTGTCCATGTTATCGTGGTCAACGGCCTTCTTGAATGTTGACAACTTGCAGTCCAACAATTCAGTCATAATTATAACCCACAACCAGTAGGAAGAGAGGGACGCTAGAAAATAAGTCGATCGTTCTAGTAGTACGTCGGTTTGTTTGTTCTGTCCTCTAAATGATTTTTTAACTAACTGGGCACAAATTGTACCATTTATGAGACGTGGAGTATATAATCACATGACTACTTTCATAGCCAAGGTCAGACTTTGAGGTCAAAGGTCAAAACCCTTTACAAGATAACATAATAATTATGCATTTTACAATAGATTCAAATATCAACATCTTGAAACTTCCAATTATTATAGACACTATTAAAACTGTAAAAACATACACTCTTCAACTAGCCATTATGTGGACGCATTCATTATGCTAGTTGTTTTGTTTAACATAATTGTTTGGCTTGTTTGCGTCGACCGACCAATGCTTATTTATACATTTAAAAGTTCGGTAGAACAGTACATGATCTCTTTGGGTGAGATCTTCAGAACGCTCACTAACATGGTATTGAGTGTGGGACTCATCATAAGACAACACATCCTTTGATTTACGACAAACTAAGATATCCATTTACGTTGCAGGCGCTCCTAGACGATCTCCAAATACACACATTCTTAGCAACGTCAGCAGCGACCACAATGAACATGTTACCTTGGTATTTTATACCATTGCCTATCCCGCACCACAATTCACTTGGCAAAAGTGTGCTCCTACCTGTATAAATATCACCGATGGAATAAAGTATCAGATAGTTTCTGACGACTTGGTATCAAATCTAACCGTACTGGACATTCAGCAGTCCGACTATGGAAGCTATCGAGTTGTCGTCAGTAACACCATTGGTACAGCATGGATCGAAAATTACAACATCCTTCGTCAGGGTAATACAGACTCCTCGCAGTGTTTTCCTTCTATAGAATGTGAACGATAGACACTGCATTCACACGTAAACTCTTTTCAGATCCAGAAGGATTTTACGCTCTGTTACTTGTTTATGTCTTGCAAATCAATATTCATGTCTACATAAATGAATTTTTTAAAAACGTACGGACTTTTAATAATTTAAAATAACAATAAATTGTCAAGCGACCATCATTACACTGTGAGTCATTGCGTAAGGGATGTATTAAAGCTAACTTAAAATCTGTCAAATCACTGTGCGAAGTTTAATCGAATAAGATTTTAAATATAATTGTATTATTATTAAATGTGCATAGATTGATTATAAACCACGAGTGTATACATCCCGTTTAATATGTTTGATAATGGTGCACACTTAAGAAACACTGATTATTGCATTTATTACTTGTTAAACAAATTTATATCGTTCAAACATTACCTGTAGTTTTTTTATTATTGAAATTTCTAATAGTATGTTATATTTTGTTCTTACAGCTAAACCAAGCGTACCAAGTTACTTTCATTACACACAACACTCGCAACTTCAAACTTCAGTAGGTTTTTACTGGCTTCCTGGATATAATGGAGGATTTGTTCAGACATTTGTTATCGAATACAGAAAAACTGGCTCGCAAGTATGGGATCAGATTACTGTTGTTGAGGAAACATCAAAGCCACTGATGAATGCCACCATTGACAACCTACGCACTGGAACGGAATATCAAGCAAGGATATTTGCAAGAAACGTGTTTGGAGCATCAGAAACTACTGACACGGAACATTTTATAACACTAGGTAAATCATGTAGCCTTATAAATTTAATCGCTTGATGTTTGAAACAACAATTTGCAATAATTAATACCATTGCTGAATAAAACAAAAGCATAACAACGTAAGTGAAAAAAATTCAGTAATCGTGCACTTCCTTTTTAGCCTGCATCACAACAGAAACTCAACAATCGCTATCCCAGATTGGGTCAATTGTTGGCGGAGTTGTGCCAGGGGTTATACTTTTTGGCTGTATTGCGGTTCTGATTTACTTACGTCTTACTTACCATATTTACTTCGAGAAGAAAGGTTTGTTTAAATATCTTAAAATATGTATGGTATTGTGTAAATGTATATGTCATGTTCGCAAGTTTTTACGTTGTTAAATTACGCTTTCATTAAAAATAATCTGATTTATGGATTTAATACTGTTACATTTATTTCAATATATAACTTATTAAAGGTAAAGAAAGCAATGCAACTGTTTACGAAGAAATTAGCGGACGAAACCAAATAACAAACCGTGAGTTAACCGCTTGTAATGTTGATGGCTTTTATGTTAACAGATCTTTACATAAATTTAAAGGGTTTGTACTAATGCACGCTCTATATCGCTGGTTTAGGGTTGTAACTATATCAATGCATTAATATGTATATACATGTATATATAAATCCATAAAGATACGTTTCTTATCTTTGATCACATGGATTTAACAAATTCCCTCTATGCAAGAGTAAAATGTTGCAGGTGTCTACGAAGGATGGTCATCTGCCTCTACGTATGTAGTGTTTAATTATGTATTATGTTTTATTCGCAATAAAAGAATTATTCCTATTGTCTTAATATTGTTCAAAAGTTGATATTTAAAATCGTCAACATTTAAAATACAGATGTATTTCACTTCGTGTAATTATGGTATGTTTTAATGTCTTTAATCTGGATGGGATGTTTATGTTCTTGTCCCATGTACCTTATTTATAAATAGTATTCTTATTTCATAAACAATCAACGCACATAGATTAATTAAGATCTACTTTAGTTTGTCAATAAATATGTATTTGCGGATTTTATTCTAAATTGTTGCTTTTTTATGTGTTTTTTTTTATTTAAGTGCACTGATGGTTTGAAGGTTTCTATGGATTTGATTACTATTGTCTGTTGATAATTTTGAGGTTCAATTTACTGTTTTGATTAACTCTATCAGAAACATACAAAGAGAGCATTGTCCTACAAACAATTTCTTTCATTCTACTCTCTTAAATTTGTTTTTATTTAGCATGTTAATAGTAGGTGCGTTTACAAAAACCAAGAAAAGCGTAAAAAAAGGATTTGTGTCAGTGAATAAAGAGTTTTGGTTTAAGAACAATAAAATACGATTTGAAAATATCAATATATTTAGAATAATGACTTGACGTAATTGCTCTTTGTATACATTAAGTTATGGTATATTCCATAATAAGAACCGAAACAGCCGCGATAGACAATCCGGCAAACGCCGCAATGACCCACTACGAGGTTCTTGGTAAGTAACGTTTTTAACTATCTCTAAAACAACTACTCTTCAAATAAATAAATAACTAATAATTATAAATGTATCTGTGTTAAGTGATTTTTAAAGGGAAGGTAATCCTCTTTAATCTCAGGACGTTTTAAGACATTGATTTACATAAACACATTTAAAATGTATCTTACTATATCGTCACGACACCACATCTACAGTTTTTATTATATTCAAAATTATTTTCTTTCTTTTAAGCACCTGGCCAAAGGTGAGTGCATTTCTTACCAAACTTATTAATAAATTATAGTAAACAATTAAACCGAGAAATGTTGGTGATTAAAGCATTTGTTGTTCGACTGACTGATTGTGAGCTACTCATGAAAGGATTATTGCAGCTAAATGCCCGCGTTTGTATCTTTGTTTATACGCAAGACCATTTCATAGTATATGTCGTTAATCGGGATATGTAAGTTGGTATAAATGCATAAAGACTGTAATTGACATAATGGAAATAGAAATGTCTTACCTGAAAACGTGATATTTTATATTATGTTTACAGAAAAAATCCCAGCAATGCTGTTTTTAGCAACGAGAAATTCTTCTATTGCTTTCATAACATTTTGATGCGTCTTTTAGATCCACTGGTGTATGTTCGTCAATTCAAAAGTCAACGTCACCTGACAACAGAAGCACAAAGAAGTGAAATAGGGACAAATGACTTAGAGCTTCAAGGTAAATGGTATCCAGTCCGTATGACATATACATGAACGTGTGTAGCAGTTTAGCTGTAAGAATAACATATTCATGTTTTGTGTTTGTAAAACATATGTACATATGTGAAATTAAAGTAAGTATTACTACAACGAGTTATGCCACTTTGTTGTTCATTAGACATATACATTTATATTATTCTGCATTGGTATGTACATATATATTGAACCTATCAGTTGTCTTTATCATCTGTTAACGATCCATTATTTAATTACGTACAAGGGAATATGCATCGCTTAATAATTGTGTTAACTACATAAGGCAATTTTTCAGCTTTCCATTGAATAAGACATGTTTAATAATAAATATGTTTACCCTGTTTATAAATCGTTCAATACTGTTTCGTTCACAGAACAGTCAGCGCATCAGAAACTAAGACAGACTTGACTTGAAGGAGGAACCGATATTCGTCGAAGCAAATTTAAACGGGCATTTGTACATTCTTTCGACGAAGCCTCATAATCAGTGACACGTGACTTAAAGTGTATGATGACGTGCATGTTTGATACAACGACATGGACTTAAACGTGTTTCAATAATTGATCAGACATTCTGTGTTATTTTGGATAAGCATATTTACATGTACATAAATTATTATCTTTAATGCAGATAATATTGACAGATAATATAATATAAACATTATGTAAACAATGTTTTACTTAGCGCTAACATTCCACATATTTTTCTGGTTTTAAACGAACAATAATTTGAATGTTTGTGAATGTTTAAGAAAAAGAAGTTGCGTCAATGTTTTTAATATATCTATGATATTTTATCTACCGAATGTTCGTTAAATTGTGTTATGTAATTATATGCATTTCGTTTAAAAGAACAAAATCCGCCATATGTTTTTTTTTTCATTAATAGTTCTTAATTCATGCTTATATAAACAATAGTTAACATTATTATAATTTTCTTTTGCTAATTAATATAGTTGTGCAATATTAAGCATAAATCAAAGATGCACCTACTGTTTTGAATATAAGAAAGTATGTATTTTTGTACATTTCACTATAATAACATGCCTTGTACACAATTGTTGTTTTTTTATCGGATTACTGAAAATAGTTTATAAACATGCATTCAGAGACCCATTATAATGTGCGTCTGAGCGAGCCTTAGCAAGCGTTTGACATATTTAAAATCTTAAGTTCAATATGTAAATATTTCTTCCTAGTTTTCCACCCAATGTCAAGAGCTTCGTCATGTTTTTTCTTTTTAGAAATGTAAGGTTTTTATTGAATGCTTATTAATAAATTATTGAAAATTCTCGAAATATTTATTACTGATAATAATTAGTTATCACTAACCTGGCAAAGAGCTGTGTTTTGTAATATCATCTTAAAAAAATAGCATGTTATGTCACTGTTCATCATACTAAATTATCCAAAAAGTATATATAAAAACAGTAAATATTAAAATGCTACACATAGCAAGTTATATGTTCAAATTACAAATACTTATTATCGCCTCATATTGAATAAAATCATAATATAATACAATTCATGATTATTATCATTGATTTATGGTTTTCTCAATCGTCTTAGGCCACATGTCTGGGGAGTATTGATTAAACCGACAAGACATTGGAGCTGGCCATCTAGGTACAAATACAATGAAGGTAGAGGCATAGTTTTCGTGTGAGTAATGAACAATTTAAAGACAGCCGCGATACAAATTTAAAATTGTATTGAGAATTGTTTGTGTAAGTTATTTCAATTCCTTCATGTTTTCAAACTCTACTTAATATTTGTGATTGCATTAAACAAATAGTGTGTTTGTTTTTCCCGATAAAAAAGACACGTTGACGTAATAATATTTGCGTTTAATGTTTCATGATGTAAATCCTTTTGTTTCGATTAAATATTTTCAAATTCTTCATTGTGTCATTCGAGAGACAAGAAATGAGAAGACAAGCCAATACTAGAATAGACTAGACAATATAAGACAAAACAAACCAACAGAAAACAGATGAGATGAGAAAAAACAATACAAGACAAGAGTGTTTTGTAAATAAAGTCCGACGGCCCAAAATACAGTATACAACAATAAACAAAGATATAATACATAGAGTTGTGTTAAATTAATTTAGCAGGTTATTTCGTTTTCATTATTTCATTTACAAAGAAGATAATGCTTTTTACCTTACTGGTCTGAGAAATCTGCATAAGATTGTAAAAAGGTTTGAACATTATGTTAATTTCAAATTGAAAAAAAAATAAATATTATATCTGTCTTTCTGGGCTGAAGTTTGGACATATTTTATACACTAATCATTGTAGGTAACTAGACAATATGTACAATAACGACTTTCTCTTCAAATTCCTACACCAATTTCAATGGCTATTTTAATTTCTGACTAGCATAACGGAATCTTGTAAATGACTTTCGAATGCAAAAGGGTATATTTTTATACAAATATTTCCCTGTGATTTAAGGCTTCAAACTTTTGTGTTTTACAGATGTCATTCTATGATTTTTTTTTTCTGAAATCACCTTGTCGTGTAAAAAGTAAATAGCATTTTTTATGATATCGAGTGTTTGTCATACAAATTAACAAATATGTTATGATCTTTACATGACGTCCTTTAAGAAGAGGCAACCTGCCACATTATCTTTATACAATATTGTCATTAACAGAGTTATTTACATCTGACCAGTGTACACTGTTTATTTTCGACCCATATGTAAGATGGAATCAAACGATTTGAAACACTTAGTTTATGAAACATATCTTTATAATGTCTTATAATGTATAATATATAAAAGAGTGTCTGGCTTATTTTGCAAGTGTTTCTTTAGCTTAACCCCATGATAAATTTGGTGTAAAAAGTAGCCCCATGTATTTATATTCAGATCGGATAATTTTTAATTACCAATCTTTGTATGACAGACGCGAACCGTCGTTACGTAATACAACAAGTTCGGTCTCTTTCGGAGTAGTAATACCTTATCTTTGCATGATTCCGAAATATAGATCAATTGCGATTGTAACTAAAAAAGCAGGATCGGCGCAGCTCACAACTATGTCAGTAAAAAGAGTACATATAATATCTTCTTCAATAATATATTCTTCAATTAACTCTGCCCATTGGCATTATCTTGTATATTCAAAATCAGAAAATATTTTAAATATTATATTGATAAATGAAATATAGGATTCAAAAAAGCAATGTACAAACGAACTTTCATTTAAAACCATACTGCAAAAAAAGAAAAACAGACACACATACAAGAATTTCCTAAACACATAAGTTTCTGCTTTAGAAAACGAAACATATGTATTATCAAACAAAATTTGTTCTAACACATTAAGAAGAATTGCTGAAAATTACAATTGAAAAGATAAAGAGAAGAAATATAAGCGTACGCACCTAAGATTTGAGATTTTACTACTCAGAAGACATCAACAGACAATACAAAATAAAAACAGCAACAGCATAAAACAATTATTTACTGCTTTTTGACTCCTATTGTTTTGATGGTATTAGAAAACTAACCTCGTAAAGGTTTTAAATAAAATTACTATTGAAATCTTCGCAAAATACACCGATTGACTTGTTTTCCCACCATGAACAGCATGGTTTTCATGGTGGGAAACAACACACATAACCAATTTTGGGTATTGCTTAATTGCATTAATTAAGTATAACTTATGCTTGTTCTACGTGAATAGTATCAAGTGTTCAAGATAGAAGTGCCGGTGAAACACGAAACTGCTTTAGAACCCGCTGTCGACCATGTGGTAATGTATGTATAAAGATTCATGTGTACAAATGTTAGCTGGTATACAAACTTGTACAGGTAAACTTGCTAATTATTGCATATTGTATTAAGCTAAATATTCAATCGAGTATGAGCTACACCTAACAGAGGTCACCGTGATCTCTTAAAATTATGTATCGAGCCTATTCTTCATCAAGCTAGAAAACACTTACAATACCGACAACACACACTAGAAAACCCCAGGCACTGGTTTGCTTATGTCTTTATTCATTGTTATTATTTTTACAGCTGCACATAGTATAACGAATGTTTAGGCTCAGGCCATCCCTTTTACTGTTTTTTTGGATGTCACTTAGTAGCCAAAGCTTACCAACATTTTAAATAACTTTGACAATAATAAGATATGTAGGTATTTCTTAACAAAGAAAAATCACCCTTTTCAACATTTTTGGCCATGACTTGGATAAAAGCGATTAATTGTCCTAAAGTTTGTTCGAGATTACGTGGAAACGGTGGCCTCGTGACGAAAAATCAACGCGAATGGCTACTTAAAAACTACAAGCAGCATGTCACGTCAACTCTCGTCTGACCGAACATCAAGTTGGATTTTTATAAGAGTGAAACTGTATAAAAAAAACATCTATCTACATTTTTATTCATTTATACATTTCTCTTATTCAACGTTTTTGTAAATATGTGTATACAAAAATATAAAGACGAGTTAATTGTATTCAATGATGAACTGGCATTCATAATTGTGATTAAAAAAAAAAAAAACAATAATAAAATAACATTACCCGTATATTTCAAGATTTAGTTATCAACTGATTTTTAAACGACGTGTGAACTAAACATTCTAAGCATTTACATAAGATAACAACTTTAGCTCTAAATAAATTTAGCAAAACTACGGTAAACATTGTTTATTAACTAATATAATGAGAATAACAAATTGGCTTCTTATTAAGCATAACATGAAATACTAGAACACACAAATAAAACAATCATTAGTTTAAAGAAAATTTAACGAAAATGGCATGCGCAGACGTCTCCGCTCGAACGCGATATAACATTTTCAGCACTAGTAATACTGGCGTTAAACAATTAATCCACCTAGACCACCTAGACCAGATAATGAAAATACTAACTTCATTCATAATTATCACAAACTAAGTATGTGGCTCTATCTATAACTAATTATAAAAAATAACACAAAATACAGTTTTATTAAACTTGTATGTGAAAACCGTCAATTATTGATCACAAAGATATGAAGGTATTGGACTTCCTTACCATAACCACACTAGTTTTGCCATGAGTTTCGCATTAAACACTATATCTTGTTATTTATATTGTATATTGTCATCTTTCGCGCAAGATTTCTAGGTCATTTATTTATCTGCTTAACTAAACTCTTGCCTGAAGTTTTTTCAATTAACGACTTTATATATTAATATGAAAGTTGTACGCGAAATGTTGTTTTCTATGCAGTTATATGCCACCATACAAAGAAGTTTTTTTTTATCTTATACTGAATGTTTTATTGAAATTATACACATAACAATTGCACTTAAGTTTGCTAAATTACTGTTTCGCAAAGCTTTTTGTCGATGGCCGTTTTAGTCGTGTTTTTATGTGATTAATTATAAAGATAACAAACCAGGAAACATGTAAACCACTCGATCTGTGTACCCTTAAAAGTAAACTTCCTTCTATAATGCATTTTGTTTATCGGTACAGAATTTGTATTTGAACTTCCTAGTTCCAACTTGCTGTGTAAATACAGTTATAATCCAATTACTCGAAAAAGAGTGCCTAGATGTTTAAAATGTACCTAGAGAAATGGATGCTTCTTATAATAATTTTGACAAAAGGTTAGAACAACAATGTTGTATTAAATAGTTTTACTACTTTAAACTTGTCGTTTAATTTTTGTAAACGAATAGTTCAATATTTCTAATGTTTAAGTGTTGATATGTATCAAGTCATATTTCTTGTTGGGATGGTATTACTTGAAACCCAATGAATATGTTTGTTATGATACGTATGTTTTATCTTGTGATATAATATTCTGACGACCGGTTTTGGTAAAAAAAAAAACAGCGAACATTTGTAAACAACTACTTAATCATAGTTATTTATTTAGGTATTCTCAATATTTTTAATCGTCATAGAGCCATAATATTTAGTACCAATATTTCATTGATTATTCTGATGAAAAAGATATATGGGTCGATTTTTTTTTATAAATACACTTGTTTATATTTAATGTAACTTCTATGTTTTAATTATAGGCTACTATGTTTTGAATTGTACTTTAAATAGCTGAAAACTCTCATTATTTGCTGTAACGTTAAGTTGTGGGACACGCTTTAGAACAAAAGTATTGTAAAAAAAACGTGGACTAGATTATTATATAGTTTCAAATCAGAATAACGTATTTTCTTCACAAAATCAAAATAAAAAAGTATAAAAACATTTAATTTAGGATTAACTATTGCGTGCCCAACAACTGACTCAGCTTTTGGATGGATTGGTTCATCACCAGTATTCAACTACAATATTGATATAAATATGATTGTGGACTTAATCTTGTGTCTCCGACTAATCTCAGTTTACTTTCCGTATACTACCTTGTTGATACTGTGTATAATGGACCATATTACACCAATGGTGCTTTGGCTCAAGGAGGTAAAATATCAGCGGGTTTTCTGAAAATCCAGTTGTATCCGCTACAAACAGGACAGCATGGAACATACCAATATCTTTTTGAACGTAATGTAATGAAATGCATTACTCTTTACATATTTGGTATGTAAAATATGTTGATATATTCATATTTGTTATCGTAGAAAAAATTGCATTTCAAATAACTTAAAGATGTGATATTTAACGACTTTTAAGAGTATCTCGATTATGGATTGCACGTGTAAAACAGTATTCTCCAGTTTTTTTTCTAAATGTATACCACATTGTATTGCCATATCTGATTTATCAGATGAGTTTTTCAAGAGATTGAAATCAGTGTGTTGTAAGTGTGTTTCAAGAACTGCCAACAAGCTGGAACTGAAAGCCGGCTAGAAACAGAATAATATAAAAAAAACATTGGAGAAAGTTTTTATTTAAACAGACTGAATTATTAGCTACACACGTTCAGTTATATTGACACTGGGAACACATTTTTGAAATGCGCTGTTTTTTCAGTAAAGACAATATTTTAAACCAATTTATTTCCAGTTCTATTAGACTCATAATTTAAAGGTGGATTTCAGGGTAATAGTCTCGTTAAAGTTGCATTTAATGCAGGAAAAGTGTTGACAATACAGCTGCGTGTATGCATATTTAATAATTTTAATATCATTCTGAAGTCATAAGACTGTAGAACAAAATACTTGTAGCTTTGATATGCTTGTTGATGTCGTATTTGATTGACACTATGTGTAACTCATGTGTCCTGATCCAGCCCACTACCGTATCCAATGCCACCGTTGTACACGAAGGATGGTCGGCATTCTCATATCCAGCGCCACTTCCACAACCGTGGCAAGTGATCATAACCTGAAAATGAATGATGAATGGATTCGAGATCGAGCAACAGTCAGTACAGGATGTCGATTCATTCTGGAACAAACCACGGGGAGAACACTTACTATTTCTTACATAACTAGAAATGATGAACGGAACAATTTTTACCTGAAGGGCCACAGAGCAGGGTGGCAACACATCGGTCCTTAGCTCTGCATACAGACTGATAGTCAGCTGTAAGTAAGTTATATTGTATGTTTGTTTATTAATTTATGTATCTTAGATTTAAGAAAAATGATAAATATTTAGCGTGTATACCTTTACAGTTTACTTACAATTTGAAAAAGATGAAAGAAGTCACTGTCTTGAAAAGTATTGTCAAAGCCTCAGATAAAATATGCTGAAATTATACTCTAATTTTATAAGCACAGCAATGGTATTATCCAAATAATTTAATTTCGTAGAAAATAAACTTTTATAAACATCATTATTCAAATTATATAAATTCAGAGCGATTTATTTCATTGCAGAGTAACGAGTACATCTGAAACATTTGTTAAGTAAAATCCAATAAAAATAAATTAATTTGCTTTCCTAGCTGCTACGCCAAAGTGTAGTGAATATTTAGTTTCTGAATTACCTAACATATTAGTTTCGTGTTTGAACGTTACATATTAGTTTTGCGTTTAAAAGTATTTTGTGCGTTACTAGGTGATTATATGAAACCAATACAGAAATCAAGTGTTGCCAACACAACACAATAATATAAAATGCTGTGTCCATTATTATCAATCTAACTGTTCATAAATGCAGTGAGAATATGAGATTAAGTAACTAATTGCCCTGGGACCGAAACCAATGTAAAACTGTTGAAACGTTATTTTCACGTGCTGTTTAGTATAATCAAATATCAAAATAATCAACTCATGAAAATAGGTTTGAAACTACACGTTTCTTACACACGCACCTCTATGCGTTGGGTTTATGTTTCCAAGCACGAAGTGCTCATAGTGCGTGGTGCAACGTTTGTCATGCGGTGTTAACGTTTAGATTGTTACCACTCTAGAGGCCACATGTTATAGAAAAACTACATGAAACATTGTAAGAATGTTTATCTTGACAATATCTAGGCCAATTGTGAAGCTGGATTTTGTGCGTTTACAAACTATGTAACCAGCTTAGATCTGAGGTAAAACTCTTTACCATAAAATAAGTCAAATGAATGACTTAATTTTAATGAAACTTTGTCATTACATGCATGTTTACACATTCTAGTTCGATTTTAAATAGAACAACGATTTTGTTTTTGCTGAATAACCTGAGTTTGGATATAGGTATTTCTGTAAATTTGTATTAAGCTTGAACTAAGATCTACATTGTGATTACATTTAAAGCCAGTCTAGTCAAGGTCACTTTTACTTAATATAAACAGACAGAAAACGGATTGAACGAATCCAACTGAAGATTATTATTCAGAAATGGGAATGCCCTCAAGTTTAAGTAATGTGAATGCAAGTACCGGTAATTATTTTGGCAACGGTATTGAAGATCTTCAGCGCATTAGGGTATACTATATCTAACATGCTGGGACTTTCTCTATGATTACGAGAACAGAGCTTTGCATAACTATAGCACACACGTTTCCGATAAATATAACATACACTAATTGCATCTGAAGTGACTCTGAGTCATTATATATTCCATAAACATACATATATCTTACTTTATTTTTGTTATTTCTAAGATGGCCAAAATTCGACTACACTCACACCATATACCACACCCTACACCTTGAACGAGAATCAGCTCCTAAATGACATCACCTGCTCTGCCACCTGCTACCCATTATGTACATACACATGGTCGAAGTCTGGAGAAGGCACAATCAGCACAACTAATGGTGTCACTGAAAACTTTACTCAGATCAGAGGCGGGTACTTACGTGTGTACCGCGTCGAATGCAGTAGGCACCATGGATAGCCAAAGTGTTATCATCAATGTTAATTGTAATTATATTTTATGAGTTATATTGATTATATTTTAAATATGTTTCAATGGACTGTAAACCACGAATGACGAAAAAAGAAAAGTTCTAAAATACCGTATTTTTTACAATTATTAGTTTATATTGATTAAAATATCATGACTGGTATATTACATTTCTTGAAAAAAGTTCATATTTTCAGTATATTCGGTAATAAAATTTTGCGATGTGAAATCGAAAGTAGATTGCGAAAATAGGTGACATAACGGTATACACACTATAAATAACGCAAGTAGACTGATCAGTTTATATATAAAATATATACAATTCACTACGCATGCACAATTTGCATTCTTGGATTTACCACGTGACGATGATGATCAATCTACTTGCGTTATTTATAGTTCACTGGTAGTTACCTGGTATACATACCCAGTAAAAATAAATAAATACAAAACAAGTGTAAAAAAAAAATCAAGTAATGTTATTTACCAGTCGTGATATTAAAATCAATATAAACTAATAATTGTAAAAAAAAACGTTGTTTCAGAACTTTTATTTTTTCGTCATTCGTGGTTTACAGTCCCTTTAAGCACTTGTTATTTGCCACTTGATTGAAATAATGTTATGAGACGTTTATTTAGTTTACAATTTGTTAAGAAAACAAAAAAATTATGATGTACCTGTTATATTCATACTACTGATATATGTAAATAAAATCTAGTTTAACATACTGCATATGGTCCTAACTCGATGACACTGTCTCCATCTAACACATCGTACACCCTAAATGAGAATCAGGACACGAATAATATCACATGTTCTGCCAGTTGTAACCCAGTCTGTACGTACAAGTGGGCAATGGCTGAAGCTGGAACAGTCAGCAATAACGGTGCGTTGTCACTGGGAACTATGAACAGATCAGAGGCGGGTACTTATTGGTGTACAGCGTCAAATGCAGCGCGCTCTGTTAATAGCCAGAATGTGACCGTCCAGGTTTTTTGTAAGTTGAATTATTTAAAGATGACTTGAGGGTTCATATACTTTTTGTTTCTTTTCATAGTTGTATGCCTATTATGTATTTTTCGGGACTTTAATTGATGGCCCTGACAAAGGGGTGTTGTCTCCATCTACTTCATACTACTCACTGAATGAGAATACCTCCACAAATGACATCACTTGTTATACCAGGTGTTTCCCTGCCTGTACGTACACATGGATAAAGTATGGATAAGAAATAGTGAGCACACTGGTGTGCTATTGCTGGGAACTCTACAGAGATACGAGACTGGCAATTACATGTGCACTGCAAATAATTCAAGGTCTGCCGCCACAGCCAACGGTCAGACCGTTGTCATTGTGGTCAGATGTAAGTTGTAACAGCCATAGTGTTGTCGTACTGGTTTGTTGCAGTTTTCAGACTGTTGTGGTATGATTTTTAACCTCAAATTCTTATGTGAACAACATTTATTGATACAAAATACATTGTTTCCCTATAACTATTCATGATCGATTTGACATTTTTAATTAGTAAGAATTGGCAAAACTGAAGACAACTTTTTTTATTTTACAGACGGTCCTGACTCGTTGACTATAACACCATCTTCTACAAACTACACTATGATTGAGGGAGAATCCATGCATACTTGTATGTGCTCGGCCACCTGTTATCCAGAACAGTGTCATTTTATATGGACTTAATCGGATGTATGAATTTCAATCAGTAGTACTGGTGCTTTGTCACTGAAACATTTACAAAGAGCGGATGCAGGCACCTACACATGTGCTGCAATTAATCCTAGATCCAATGCCACAGCTACAAGCCAATATATTGGAGTCCTGGTGACATTTAAGTGGTATGAATGTTATATTACTAGTCAGTTGTCTAGTAGTAATCATGTTGAGGTTATGATCATATTCACATGTTAGCAAACAAAATAATGTAGTGCGGTCAATCAGAATATTTCAATAATGTTCGGTTGCCAAGTCGACGTAGTGTTTTGGTATAACAGTTCGTACCGGTATCTGTAAATGCCAATATATTTGTGTTAGCTCTTGTGCCCATGATATAACCTGTGTTTCTTTTAAACTATTCCCCTACTGTTTATTTACGGGGACTAAAATGTGCCATCATTATTGCTATCTTTCAATATGTAGGTTTGCTGTTTGTATGTCTTAAAACAATGCTTTTTGTGTATTTTTATTCTTCAGATTTAACAGTTATTCGAATTCGAGTTTTCTAAGAAATAAAAGATTCTATGGTTAAGAGGGTTATTAACCAAGTTTTCAGCAACGTGAAAACAGAAACAGAGAGGGTTTCCGATCAATAGAATTAGTTTGAATTGATCAATCTTGATTAAACTTTTAATAAAGCAAGCTTGAATGGAGTCCTTGCTTGGTATCGTGCATTTGACGCAAGTCAGACCATTGTATACAAAAATATCGCTCAAGAACTTGAGTTAAAATGAAGATATTGCTTTTAAACTTGTATTGAGGTATCTTACATGCTTGGCCAGCTTATCATTTTATTGTTGTTTACTACGGTCAACTTATTGTTATGAAGTCAACTTGAAACTTATGGGGCCACATTTATTTTTTAGACTGCACCACAAGCGCAACTTACCGATCGCTGCCCCAGGTTGGATCAATTGTTGGTGTAGTTGTGCAAGGAATTTTACTTGTTGGTTTCATAGCGGTTTTGATTTACTTGCGTCTTACAAACCGTATTCAAGTCACAAAGAAAGGTTTGTTAAACCTAAAATATGGTATTTAATACATGTATATGTCATCTTAGCAAGGATTTATTTTCTGGATTTTCGCATGAATTAAACTCATTTGATGTATAGATTTAATACTGTTCATTTATTTAAACTAATATAACTTGCAATGTATAACTTATTAAAGGTAAAGAAAGCCATGCAGCGGTTTACGAAAATATAAGCAAGAGAACAGAAATAATAACAAACCGTAAGTTAACCCTTGTAATGTTGATGGTTTGATTATAACAGATTATTAAATCTTATATAAGAATGTATTTTAAAGGATTGGTACTTATATGCATGTTGTATCTTTCTTGTTGTGTGATTATTACTGTATTAATGTAGTCATGCTTATATATGCTTTCCATAAACATTTATTCCTATTATTAATCGCATGTATCTCAACAAATTCCAATAGTGTAAGAGTAAGTTTTTTTACGTATGTATTTGTGTTTATTATTTATATACATATGTTCGTACTCATCATGATTATTGGTTATTATTAGTGACAATGTCTTAAAGCCCCATTAACACTCAAACTATTGTAAAATCTTTGTTTCTAGACCACATCAAGCGTTGAAATTGTGGCTATTGCTGTAAGGAACACTAATTGTTTTAGGGTTAACCTAATTGTAAGAAATAGTTTACGAAATATTTGTTGATTTTGAGTGCTAATGGGGCTTTTATATTGTACACTTACTGAATTGTAGAATCGTGAAGTTTTATCATACGGATATCTTGAACTTCGTGTAATTCGTGTATGTTTCAATCAGGGTAGGACTTTTATGTAAGTATATGTACTTGTAACATGTACTAGTACATCTGTACTAGTGATATGTACCTAATTTATAAAACGTATGATAAGTTGCTATGCAATTTTGTATCTTTTTTTCGTTTTTGTAAGAATGTTCGTAACAACAAAATGATTTTCGTATTATTGTTTTGATGAACTGTTTACAAAATTCAATTAGTGAGAGCAATGTCCAATAAAAAATGTTTTAGATTATGTTCTCTTATTTTTTTTAATTCATTTTGATAATGATACGTGTGTTTACAAAAACCAATCAATGCGTAAAATGGAAGATGTATACCAGTGTAAAAAGTCTTTCTTATTAGATTAATAAAAACGATTGAAAATATCAATTTTATAAGAATCCGAGAAGAGTGTAATTGCCATTTTTATTTATAAAAAAATGTTGCATATTAAGAATCGAAACAGCAGCTACAGACAATCCCGAAAACGCCGCAATGACCATCTACGAGGTTCTAAGTGTGTACATATTTCATACACATACCATATTTGATTGTCTCTCAAACAATTACTCGTCAAATATTAAAATAACGTATAGATCTACTTGTTGTTGTTGCATGTTATGTGTTGTGATATTCCAAATAGAAATAATAGGCATGGTCTTTCGATTTAATCTTAAGATTTGTGTATCGTGTTATATCTTTATAAGTTCACATCATATTCAGAATTATTTTTAACCTTTTTTTCCAAAGGTGAGTACATTGCTTATCCTAATTATTTATAATTGTATTATATTATTACAAACTGAGTTAAGTTTACTGATTAAAGCATGATAGTTTGATAGTAAGGTTGTGAGCTACGCATTCCTATATATATATATAAATACAGAAAATCTGTAACTGACATAATGACAATGGCAATTTCTGAATACGTGATATTTTATAGTATGTATACAGAAGAGATTTGATTCTGAACATGGCATCGATAATTTGTACTAATGCTTTCTTAAAATTTTGATACATCTTTTAGATCCACTGATGTATATTCGTCACTTCAAGACACACCGTCACCTGAGAAAAGATTCACACAAAGTATATTAGGGACAAATGACATAGAGCTGAAAGGTAAATAGTATCCAGTCCGTATGATAGATTAATGTGCGTAGAAATTTAGCTGTACGAATGAGATATCCATGTTGTGTCGTTGTAAAATATATGTATGTACAGTACATATGTAAAATTAAGGTTATTATAAGCACAACGAGTTTTGACACCTTGTTGGCCATTACTATGCTATTGCTATTAACGATCCGAAATTTCATTAAAAATGAGGAATATAAATCGCTTAAATAATAATTTTGTTTAGTGCAAGTTTAAGCTTTTCATTGCATAAGGTAATTTTTATTTCTTACCTTTTAACCTTGTTAATAAATTGTGTAACTCTGTCAATAAATCTTTAACCCGGTTAGTAAATATTTAACGATGTTAATATGTGAACCATGTTAATTAAATCGTTTTACCCTGTAATGATTTCAGATGAGTCATCGTATCAGTATCCAGTCCGTTTGACATATACAGGAACGTGTGTAGCAGTTAAGCTTAAAAAAAAACATATTTATGTTTTGTGTTTGTAAAATATATGTACATATAGTATACCTCACATAAGTATGTTTCTTCTTTGCGTATATAAACTACACAGGTCCGTTGATTTGAATAGTGCCCGTTAAAGGTGCACGCGCATCTAGTCAGCGGGCGCTATTCAGTATAGCGCCCGCTGACTAGATGCGCGCGCATCTTATAGTGCCCGCTAGAATGTTGTGCAAGTTTCACAACGCAAATATAGTTCGGTTACAGTTTCGTTGTACGAAAACTTAATAATTATCAGTCTAACATATATATTAAATGTTATTAAATGGTTACACATTGGTGGAACTTGTTTATTGGAATCGACATATATTTGATACATAATGTTCGGTATACCATATGAAATAGAAAACCTCACTTCGGGCCCAATGGCAGAATAGTGACCAGCCAGGCAGCTCCGAATAGTATATCGACCTCAAGCTTCGGCCTCGGTCCATATACTATTCGTGGCTGCCTGGCAGGTCACTCTTCTGTCATAGGGCCCTCAGTGTGGTTTTCGATTTCTTATATGTGAAATTTGAGTTAATATTAGCACAACGAATTGTGACACTTTGTTGTTCATTACGCAAATACATTTATTTTCTGTCACATCGGTTTGTGCATATTTAATATACTTGTCAGTGTTTTTCATCGTCTATAAACGATCCTATATTTCAATCAATATAAGAAATACGAATTGCTTAGTTCATAATATTGTTAAATGTATAAGGCATTTTTAACCTTTCCATTGTAGAAAGTAATTTAAATAAAAAATCTGGTAACCTTGTCAATAAATAATTAATCATGTTATGTTCGCAGAAGAGTCAGATTATCAAAATCCAAGACTGACTTAACTTGAAGTAGGAACCGACACACGTCGAAGCACACTTAAACTGCATTTTTACATTCTTTGGATGATGTCTCAGAAGCAGTGACCCGTGACTGAAAGTGCATGATGACATGCATGTTTGTTACAACGACATGGATTTAAAAGTGTCCAAATCACTCATCAGACATTGTGTCTTATTATGGATAAGTGAATTTACATGTACTTAAATTATTACCTTTTGTGCAGATAATATTGGCAGATAATTTAATGTAAATATTATATTAACATTGCTATATCTAAAAACTGACATGTCACATATTTAAATGGTTAACCATGAACAATAATTTGAATATTGGTACATGTTTTAGAAAAAGAAGCCGCATATGCTAAGTGGTAAATATATCTATAACGCTGTATTTACTGCATGTTCGTACAATTAGTGTTTTATAATTAAACGCATTCCTTTTAAAGCTTTTTTTAAAACAAAAATGTATTTCATAAATGATTATTAATAATTGGTGCATGTTATGTTTAAATAGTTAACATTATTATATTTTCCTGTTGCTATTTAATATAGGAATACTAAGCATAAATCAGCATGTACATACTGTATTGAATAGTAAAACGTGTATACTTTTTGTTCATTTTAATATAATTACATGTATTGTAAATAATGGTATTTTGTATAGGATTGTTGTAAATAGTATATATACATGCATGCAATTCTAACACCCATTTCAATGTGCGTCTAATCTAGCCGTTGCAGTGTATAAAGTGTGTGTAGGCGTATGACATGTTTACAATCACAATTTCAAAATGCAAACAATGTACTTGTTAAGGCTAAGAGATAAGTCATTTATTTTAAAATTTAAATTTAATGTTTTTATTTCATGCTAAGTAGAGACTTTTTGGAAATTCTCGTAGAATTAATTGCGTATATCATTTATTCTTCACTGGCTTTGCTTATAGTTTTTTTTTTAATTATAACTCAAATTTAAATGAAGTTTTGATGCATTTCATGTTTCTGTTAATTATAGTAAATCATGTAAATAGTAAAAGCTGTCAATGTTGAAAGGTTACACTTTCAAGTTAAAGTTCAAATTAAATACTTATTATCATCCTTATAAGGAAATACATGTTTTCTATCATTTATTTTGTAGAATAATAAAACAATAAAATACCTCACCAGTTGATTATTGTTGATTTAGGGTTTTCTCAGTCGTCTTTGGCAACGGTGACTACCAGACATTGTCTGGAGGGTACTGATTAAACAGACCAGACGTTGGAACTGGTCATCTTGACACAAATGTACTTTTAAAATGCAGAGTATTTAAATCCGATTCTCTTTTGTTCAGCGTTCAACTTCAGTTATACGCTGCTAAGTTTCTCTAGGCCACCTTTCAAAACTAATCACATCAGCAGTTCGAAATAAAAAGAGAAGACAACACGTTATAACTATGATCACTCTTCCCACGTATATCGTAAGACAGTTTAGCCTTTTAAGGAGCATAAATCAATATGTTCACCTTATTTACGAATTCACATCTGCGTTTCCATTTTGTTTTAATATATTCTGCTGGCGCCCTACACACGCATTCACACTAGAACACTACAATCAAGACGGTCACAGTCGGAATGCCTGATAGAAGGTTCACTGGCAGCCCCAACAAATCAAGTTTTAAATCCACGACAAATATTAATTTAAATCTAAACTTGCGCTGCATTGTTGATTGCCTAACCCAATAACAGCACATCAAAATAAAAAATACGAGTGGAAAACGTCATAAAAGTAACTTATATGAAACGATAAATAAAATGCATAAACAAATGTTTGCTTTCGTGGTTTAACCGTGAATAACCTTTATTCAGTAAAGCGAGAAAATTAAATGTTTAACTCGAGCGCTCGTGACAATAATTATTTTCACACTTTACCTAGAAAATGATTTCACGGAATACCACGAACTCAAGCGTAAACATATTCATGTTCTCACTTAAATGAGACAATTTTATACTTGTATTCCAAGAAAGCAAACAAATGGTTTCAAAAACGTCTTCGGAAATTGTTGCGCATTGAACTTAGGTGATCATTCGAAGGCAACCATGACCCTCTATTTTATCTCCTTAATTTTGACGTAATGACAAATAATGCATGTATCGGGCGTTATCCCCATAACGCAACTACAAAACATAATGGATCGGTTGGGCGTTCGGGAAAGAATCCCGATGCACTCGATAACAATACACTTCAAACCCCCTTCCCCCGCACGGAGGTATATAACATGCACAAGTCACGGTTTGGGATTCCACTGAATTTTACTAAAATCATTAAACAACGGCCTGAATTGCACACATTTCAAACAACATCTGACTACCAAGCAATCGAAAAACAATGTGCCAAATTTGTATAACTAATTGCTAATAGTAATTTATCCTTGGTAACTTGCACCTGTATATATACATCATTTACGAATATCAAATGTATTACATTTTTTTTTTTACCTTTCTGATGTTTTTTTTCTTATTATAACAATAAATTACCACACAATCAGTAAAATAGGATTTACATTTTATTTAAGACTTGCATGTTTCTTATCGCGAGCTTTTGCGATCGTCATTAACATTAATATTGTGATCACTCTAGAGGCCATATGTATTGCAAATCTGCAGGAAACGTCGTCACAGCATTTGTCGAAATGATAGTGTGGCCAAGTTTAAAACTAAGTTATCCGTATATGGTTACAATGAGTTCAAAACTATTTAAAGGTGAAAAGCAGGTCAAACGCCACAATTATTAAACAAACATCACAAAAGCTGCTTATAAAAGTTTTAATTCCTTCCATTACCAGGTGAGCGACCTGTGGCTTCTGGGCCTCTTGCTTAGTAATTAAAAAGTAAATTGTATGGCTTTTATTTGTAACACTATTATTATAACATTGTATACATACATACAACAATTCGGACGTTTTGATTTATTTGACAGTAAAACACTTATTTAAAAAGGCATCGAACGAATCCAAAACGTATTTCCGATTTTGTGTTTGTAATTTATAATTGGAAACTTCAAGAGGAATTCAACTAATCACGCCGAGCAGTCATTTGATTTCATGAAATGTTTCAAATTGTGTAGTTTGAAATGAATTAAGATAAAGGGGTGGAAAACAGAAAATGGAAGTGTATATCGTTGTTATATTATTATTATAAGCATGGGATTAACGTTGTCATTGAGGTAAGAATTTGGTTTCCTAAATGTTGATGTTTGATAACGCCTGTTAAACTTAAAGCTCAAATAGTGTCATCAATCTAATATACAGCACAGTTATAGCTGCAATCGATATTGTTTTCATTATTCCAATTTTGTGCTACGTTTAATTGTCATTATATTTTATTATTTTGCGGATTTGTGGCTGAATTGTATTAATCACCGTTGGAAAAAGACTGAATGTTGACGCCATTTTGTTCAGTTGACGTCGCGCGATCCGATTCTTTTCTGATATAAAAATCGGCCCGGCTGGCCTATATAATTTATATCAGCCCGCTTGATACGAATAACTGCCCGCTTGCGACGTCATTGTGTTACTATTTATAGTAACACTATGTCATATGGTTATATATCTATATAATTTTATACAACGCAAACGAAATTGGGGAAGTATGTTCGAAGGAGAGTGAGGGAAATGGTAATTTGGAGTTACTCTTTCGGTCGATCTGTTTAACTGTCCATCCTTACGCATACAATTTTATAAGTTTATGGACCAAACTGCCCCAAAACAAATTATGCTGTTGAATTAAACCTTTAATTTTTAAACGACTTTCTGCTTATTTTCTATATGCAAAGACGAAAATCAAGTGTGCAATTAGTATGGAGCCTTATGTTTTCAAAATATTTCCGAAGAACTTCGCACTCCTGATTTAATTTCTGCGTATCTATACTCATGACCGTGGGGTATTTAACAACATAATATAATCTAACAATATTATTTCGTAACTATAGAATGAAGTGTAGTCGTGCAAAACACGGTTTTCACCTTTTTATGAGTTATGTGCGCTTGAACTTTGCCTTGGTCATGGATGCTAGGTCTGTGACAACTCTGTGCGGGCGTATATTAAGTCACGTTTGTGGCAATGCTCTATTTGTTTTACCCCTTACTTATGCATTTCCAGGACAAGCAAGTATATATAGAAACAAACGTATAAATCGATAAATCATTGGCTTGTCTGTATGTCCGAATTAGTCCGATTGGCCCATTGGTCCCTAAAATTATTTCGGTATGGATGGTTGAAGCAAGATGACTTAGCGGAAACGTTAAAACTATGTTAAAAAAGCCATATAGTTGAGTGGATGTGGGCAAGCGGATGACCAAAGATTGTAACAACAAGAACACCCTTATACAACAGGTTTTACACGCCTTACTTACGCAAATGTGATACTATGCTCGGTTTTTGTTGAAAACAATGTTCATCACTGTTGTAGTATGGACTTAAATGGCTTACCATTTATAGAAACATACCGAACAAATCTAAATTATATTTTATCAAACTTGATCTAAACGCCTCTAACTACAAATAATTTAATTTTATAAGTCAACCCACCATATCGACGAGCGCTATGTAGAGGAACATTCCAGCAGTTATTACCAAGATCCACTGTTGGGCGGTGGCATTGGAGGAGATTGCGAGGCCGATTCAGGGACCGATCAGCGCCGTCAGAGAGAACAGGACATTCAGTAGCAGGGCGCGACAAAACGAGAGTAGAGTAATATGAGTATTTATTTTGACCTTGCAGTCAAGGATAACCCATGAAAGTACAAGCACTTATTTCCAATGGGGTCCTTTTTTGGAGAGACAGTATTGAGATACAGAATCCGGGTGCGATACCCTAGCTCTTTGCGAATAGACCCCTTGGTTCTTTTACGTGCTCAGTGTATAGCACCGATACACGCGAGAATTACCTGGGTTTCATACCAGTACATCTCGAGTTGGGTGGGAAACACTTAAAGCATTTCTGAAATTTCCAGTGCCCCGGCCAGGGATTGAACCCACGACCTCTGGAGTGGTAGACCAGAGTGTTACCACTCGACTACCGCACCACCACCACGAGAGGCCCGAGGTGAGAAGGATCGCGAAACCGCCTGGAGAAAATAGATACGAAAAATTGTCACATTGATAGGCTATGTGAATCACTATTTTGAAATCATCTGAGAATACAAATTTTCTTGGCTTTTAAAACAGGTATCTGTATTTGGAAACCAGTATCATGAAATCTCATGACAAATGTATAAAAACAAACCAAATGGCATCTGTTGTTAGATATGGGAACCTGTGTTGCAAAATCTCATAAAATATACACGCCGAATTGTGTAATTAATGTGCTAGTAAATGGTAACCGGTATGGCGAAATATTAGAGCATACGAGATTGGGGGTACACATTGGTTATTATTATTATTCAGAACAGAACAGAGCAGAATTGTTTATTCAGACTTAAGCATAACAAACCCATCGTCATTTAAATAAATATACAATTACAGCATGAAGTAAATACAAAATTAACAAAATTAACATCATTAATAAAAAGAAACAGATCAATTTACAAAATAAGGAATAAATGTTTTCGTGTTTTAGTGAGAATGTTATTACACTTATTACATTTTTCTGGGCCAATTATATATGGGAACCGGTTTTGAATACAATGAAAAATATAAGCAACATGGTGGCTGATCCTGGATATGGGAACTTATATCGCGAAATCGTAACAGTTATTTAAACTTGGAAATCCTCCTTAACCAAATGTTGATTATTGATGACAAGCAATAAATGTCTGCGTTTACTACAACAATTCCTTTGGAACTAAATATCTGTCTTAATGGTCTTAATTTGCGATCAGTGAGAAATGCTAAAACTTGTCCAAAACAATTAAGCGCATTTATTTTTGAGTTTTTGCAATCTTGGGTTTGCCACTGTACACCATATATGAAACTTTAAAAAAATATGCTTTACAGTTCATGACATGAAGTGACTGACAAGAAATGTACCTAATACTATCGAGCAGTAGTCAAGCGACCATTCTAATGACCATTCTTAATATTAAATTATTATGTCCGTAAAAATAAATACAATACGAGCTTGCTCCAATGTTCAAGTGTTATAATCGTTTACCAGAGATCATAACTAATTGCAATTAACCAAAAGTATGCACCAGCCCACTTTGAAAATTTAGATTATGTTCTGCGTTAAACAGGGAAATTTAGGAAAAGATTTGCATGACAAAATATGTCTGTATTAACAACCCATATTTATTGTTTGGATTGTGAATGTGTAGGTTTTTACCCTGACTGAAACTTCTATGTATACTTTTCTGCAAATATGTTTACATGTCATGGCTGGCAGGAAATGTACATTATACAATCAACGGGGCAGGATTGTTCAAGCGACCGTTCCTATCATATTTTTGATTGCTTTCAATAGATACATATGTGTTTATTTCGATCCAACACGCCATATGAGGCACATGGGGACAACATATCTTCACAAGAAATAAACAATGGAAAACAAACACAAAATTCAACTTAAACACACACGCCCGCACGCACACACGCATGCATACACACACAAACACACACACACACACACACACAAACACACGCACAAACACACACACAAACACACACACGCAATCCCATACACACACTCACGGGTAAACAAAAACATACATGCACGTACATGAACTTTTTAAAATCATGACACAAGCGGAGAAGCTGATTATGACTTAGAAACAATAATAATAAAAAAAATCCTTAAATAACAATAATAATCATGTAATTCCTTACATGAAATACAATAAACAGAAGCGATCAACATATAGTTACCGATCAGTAAGTCCTATCGAAAACAATTAAAGAACTTATTCAGTAATTAGAACAAAAATTACTTAGCAACAGAGATATAAAACATAACGACACACATAGTATAATCATATATACACATCATAAAACATAACGACACACATAGTATAATCATATAAACACATCATAATTTAATGACGAAGACAGTTTAATTTAAGGAATCCAAATGAATATGAACATCAACAAAACAAACATAACTGTGTTGTTTTTTCATATGATTAATTATCATCTGAACGACAAAATTAGCATTCAGATTGTCACATGAACAAACACTAATTTGAAAATTTCTTGACATTTGCAAAAATTTAGAAAAGAGATCCGAGACTTTTTTAACAATTGGCACATTTTCTTTCATTATATGGAATAGCAATATGTCTATGCCAGCGGCCAGATTCAACTATTAATCGATGAGATGATTCTCTGAGTTTAGAGAGAGCAATACGGTGGTTTTCGTTGGAGATGCTTGTAAGGTACATTTTAAATCATTGTTAATGTTGATGATGCCTATAAAACAAAGCTCTAATAGATGCCGTTACACGTGAATTCATATTTTGATAAAACCAATCCTTAATTCTTTGTTTGAATAATGACAAGAAAACCTCTTTATGTATCCATACCCTTGGTGTATCCATACCTCTAAAAACCCTAAACTTGACAACAATAGATGCAATTAACTAACCTAGCTTTTTTAAGACGGTGTCAATTCAAAGTCATTTTTCATCATATTATATGTAAGTAAAATATACTTATTTTCTTTGCTTTCTATCATTTTAAACCAGTATTTAATTATTTTAAAATATCTACTTACAATAATTGAATGTCGCCCTAACTCACAGTAAACGAAATCATTTTGAGTTGCATGTTTAATGAGTATGAAGACGTTAAATATTGTGTGCATTATGAAAGCCCCACACTTCGCAACCGTAGTTTAAAATTGATTGAATGAGTTTATCAAACAATTCTAATTGATGACTTACAGTAATATTTGTGAAGGTATATAAGTTTTTTTTTAGATTAAAAAAATGGCCTTCAGTGCTTTCCCTGCTAATGTTATTTGCGTCTGGTTGTAAGATCCACCACTTGTAAAAACTACTCCAAGATAAGACATATTACTTACAATTTCAATATTTTCATTATTATATGTAAATTGTAAGTTCCTTGAAAGTGGTCCCGCTTTCCGAAACACAATAACCTTCGTTTTGTTTACATTAACTTTTAATTGCTATTTTTGACAGTAGTCACTAAGAATTTCGAATCCACATTGTAGACCTTGAGGTGTATCCGCAAATAATACAATATCATCAGCGTGTAAGAGAATGAATATTTGAAACATCACAAGATCGATCCCTGCATACCCCTTTAAGATGAAAGTTTCTTCTAAATCGTTTAAAAATAAAGAAAAAAAGCATAGGGGATAAACACTTACCTTGTCTTACACACAAAATGCAGTTAAAAAAAATTTCAACTTTGTTATGATTTTTTAATTTTGGATTTTATGGAGTCATACATACTTTGTTTAACATTTAGCATTTTGCCTCTTACCCCAAGACGAATAAGTTTAGACCACAGGTTTGGTTTGACCACATAATCAAATGCTTTGCTAAAATCGACGAAACCGCAATATAAATGCTCTGTTACTACTCTGGAAGCAACAATTATGACTAAATTTTGATGAAACGTATAATGCAAAGTTTGAATCTGGGTCACACGAATCCAAAACCTATACATGTAACCTATTAAAGTCTGGAATGATTGATGTACCTTGAACTCATGGGAGCTCTTAAGGGCTATAATGGTCCTCTTTTGTATTTAATGTGCTTGTATACTAGCTCTTATTATTAACAACTAATTATATTTTACCAATGTATGGTGCGGACATTGTTTTGCAAAGACAGTAAGTGTTAGTCATAACGTGGTTACATATCCGCAGCACTTCATCGATCGTACAATTGTTTATTTACCGATCACTCGTAATTGGATAATATGTGAAGTTATATGGCAAATCTAATATTGTTAAAGGTGTTATCAATTCTTTTGACTCTTTGTGATAGCTTTACAAACCCACATTCCTTCAGTAATTATTGCATCGAAAAAAATTGTTACATACTGTTGAGACTTAAATATTACCTACTAAATTTGTTGAGCGGCCACATTAACGTTTAACGAACCAGACTCTATAATACCAAATCTGATAATAAAACTAATTTACCTAGTTATATAAAATGATCAAAATGTAATGTTCGTATCAAGAAATTACTATTTTGTTTTGTAAGGGAACGATAAGCAATGTCGATCGTGCCAGTCAGTTGTATAGTTATCGATTTTATGAAAAGTAAAAATGTAGAGTGATACGTTTATGTATGCTTTTAACTAATACACAAAGATTTATTAATTATGAATGTAAGCTGCTAACATATCCTGTTTTCTGTAAATCGTATATTCATTAAAAAACGAGTACAATAGATGTGCAATAATTATTAAAGTGCCTTCTATATAGACTTTAATCTAGGTATACACTTGGAGACTTTTCTAACGCAACACGTATTCAAATCAATATAACTCCCTTATTTTTGAACGGATTTTGTTGAAATTTATACTCAGAATATTCCAACACATGTCTAGTAGTTCCTACAAATTTAATTGAAATTGATCAACATTAAAATATCAAACATAATCAATTAAAAACACGTCACTGCAATAGTTAAATTCTCCAAATCGTACAACGTAAAATAATAACAATGTGAAAAGTAAAACACATAAACTTACACGTCTTAATGGAACCAAAAAATAATCAGTTCCAAGGGAGACTCGAAAATGNATAAGCCAATAAACAAATCGTCTGATAACCCTAATTGAGTTTTGTTAATCCTTATCCACATGAGATCATCGGAGTCTTGAGTAAAAACAATATCATCAGTTACTAAATTATGTCTAACATAAACCATAATTCCCCCCGAGCTTCTTTTGCTGTTGATATTCCTTACTCAATGAAGCGCGAAATGCTCAAAACCGTCAACCTTGTAGTCAATAAATTCTTCCGACCATAGGTCATATATCAGGTTATTGTTGAAACACACTTTGTCTATTCCTTATCAATTTATCAACGGTACATGGTCTCAGACTGCCATGAAAAATAACTTACTTGTTTAATGACACATCGGCTTTGCGGCACCAAATGGGTCGTGTCCCAAGTCTAATTATCATACAGTATATAAATACTGAACTACTTAGGTGACAGTAATAAAGAATAATTACAATCGAAGTGTTTGAAATATATCATGCTTTTTATATACGGGTTTATGAATTCTGATTTGTGTTATGGGTCATTTTGTCGCTGTCAAAATCTTATGTTATCAGTGGTATGAGGTGGTATATTAAGTTTGCAAATGAAATGAACGTTCCCTCGCAGAATGAACCGACGTTAACGCATGTATTATGATACAATATGCATACATCATTGCAAATAACACAAACCAAAACTAAATTAAAGAATGGGGTTAGCTATCTTGTTATTTGTCGCAGTATTTGGTATTACTGTCGTAGATACATTTGTGGAAAATAATCTTTATTTGTGGCTTTCGTAATATTTTCGCTATTAATACTTCAAACTTCATCTAACAAACAATCATGAGTTGAGCAATCTATATACAATCATCTCCAGTCTGTGCTTCTATGCTATCCTCTGACTGGAACCGATTACATTACATACGAGGTAATGCTAAGGAGACCTTTTAATAACCTTTTAATAGCCTATCAAATCGTCGCCTTCAGTATGTTGTGGTTTAGAATTATATAACGGTATGCAGTTAAATAACGCACACGCTTGCTTCTTGAACGGTACCGGTATATCTCCTGTTATGCACCTTACATGTAAGTGTCTTGTTTTGGAGTTCATTTGCACTGGTGTCAGTATATGCTGTTTTCAGATATTGAAAACGTTACGATTTCATTTTTCTGAGAAAGAAAATTAAGCTGATGGTGCATTGTAGAAAATTAGTCCAATTGTTTGCAAATGCAAATACCAGCCAACACATATATGTTACCAGACATTTTGTATCTTCATGTCAGACTGTAACTTGTTTGCCATTTAATATGAGTGCACGTCTAAATAAATATTCTTACAGATAAGATGTGAGTGTTACCAAGCAGCGATAGCGATGCAGGCCGAGACAGTTATATGTTTGAAATAATCTCATAGTGTCTAGACAATTATATATTTACGGGCATAATGGCGAGGTTATATTTCTTACAGTAAACGTATTCAGATAAAACATAAATCTTATATAAGTATGTTGAATAATACATAATGGTTTTTCATATAAGTGTCTACTTGGTTATTTTTAGCCACCAAAACATTGTTCCGCACCACTTAATAAATAAAATTACAAGAAAGATAGCATAAGTATGTATCTTTCAGGCTATTAACTTCAAGATGAATTCGATATGTGAGTATAGAATAGTCAAAATCCGAGATTAATTAACACTTTGATAAAAGGGTTGTATGGTTTTGTGTCAACCACAAGTAAAGTAAACAAATAAATGCATTTGTTATATTGGTCGGGCTGGAGAAAACAAATCACACGCTTGTTCATTTTGATGAGGGGTATTATGGAAATCACGTCTTTCTGATGTCTTGCATCACGTTATGACATGTCATGTGCAATAAATATTCATCGAGGTAATGCAGCATTGTCACTTACTCGTTATTGCTTATTTGTTCTAAAGTTTACGATGCTTGATTAGTGGATACATATATTTATTGAAGCTTTTAAGATACTTGTTTTTATTCTCATTTAAATGATGTGGTGAATTCGTTTTCTCTAGACGATTATGTATATTTATTGAATCAAACATTCTTTTATTTTGTTCTTATTTCTTTTTAGTCTTTTTACATAAGATTCAGTTAATCATTCACAGGCCGTCTTAATTGTTTTACACATTCATACAAATACTTTTATGAAAAAAAGGCAGAAAAATATTCACATTATATAGATATGTAATGCGGTGACCATGTCAATATTTCAATCTGAAGAGAGTTATGTGGTTTCTCTTAACAATTAAACGTCTAAATAAATACAAGTTTGGCGAATGATATGATGCCATTTAGACAACATGGAATGTAAAAACGGAATGAAATAAAACATTAATACGAACTCACACAATCCAAAAAGCAATTCGTGTTTGTGAACAACAAGTACTAACTATTGTATTCGAATATTTTTTCAGGCTTGCCAGTGGCATACACATTCTTTTATCATGCTTATAAATACAGATAAACAAACATGACGATTATTAGAGGACGAATCATAATGAATATGAAATCGGAATACATTTTTTCCTTACAAAATACATTTTAAATGAATAACCCACTATCAATTGCGACTGTGGGAAAACATTTGCATGTGATCCACCGGTAAGCTTTATTGGATTGAACCATTTCCTTAATGACATATAGATGCTTAAAAATAATGAACCGCGTGGTCCGATTTGAACGGATTGTAATTGTATTATAGTGAAACAGGTAATGCAAATACATTAACATAAGTCAAATCGGACACGAAAGTTTAAATTTGCCCATGCAAATCCAGGAAACTTCGAAGATATGCCAATAACATTAAGATACCATTTAACATTGAACACGGTCGACGGCTGTGTTGAATGTAAGTCATTGAACTGGTATTGTCATTAAACAACAATCCAAAAGACAATCTCTGGAGAAAAGAAGTGTAATCATCTGCTGGACGTTTGTTTATGAGAAATGGGAAATCGACTTTAAAATTCTAGACACATGTTTAGCACACTTAACAAAATTAACGCATTTAATTGGGTAAGCGGCTTGGAATGGTCAAATCAAAGCAATAGGGGTTTAAAATGGTTGAACAGCATGAAGAACAAAACACAAAGCCCTGAATAAATTACTAAACATAGCCATGCAAATATAACTAATCATTTACGACATATCATAAGTGAATTCATCGCTTAACCAATATAAATAAGTGTGTTCCTCGCATGTTGGCAATTTCATAGTCAAGAAAACAAAACACTACAACACAACTACAACACAACTTCTCAAATTTCTTAAAGATGGTAAAATAATTTCAATTTTGATTGTGATTAAATAGTCAACCAGTTAAGATATTTTGATTGATTATGACACGAACTAGGCAAAAAACATACGTCGAGATTGTCAGAGCTAATTGAAATAACGAAATTGCTTGAATATTTGTGTTGCAGCTGTGTTGCACGCAACATTTGTCAAACATGTGATTTTAAACATCCAAAAGCTATTGAACGACCTGAAATGGGATACACTCTCGGAAAGAAGGAAACAACATCGCCTACTTCACTTTTACAAAATGACACATGGATTCTCACCACCCTACATGTCAGAACTGATTCCACATATAAATCAAAGCCAATCAGACGGATACAACTTAAGACACATTCGACATGCCAGAGCACGCACGCAAGCTTATATTTTATCTTTCTTACCCAAAACAATACGTGAGTGGAATCAACTTCGCATAACAATACAAAATTCACCAGACGTAAAATCATTCAAAAACGCCCAAAATAAAGCTAAAAAGAAATCCTCACCTCTTTTTTACTGCGGTTCACGAACTGGACAAATCCTTAACACACGTCTTCGACTCGATTGCAGCGGTTTGAACTACGACCTATACAGAAGGTCTCTAGTAAACTCCCCCTTGTGTTCATGTGGATCTCCAGAAACAATAGAACACTTTCTCTTAAGATGTCCACATTATACAAACCTCAGATCCCACTGCTTTGCCGATATCAGGTGCCCTATTACCACCAATAATCTGTTAAATGGCTTTGACCGATTCTCTTGTGCAGAAAACGAATTTCTGATCCTCGTTTCACAGCGATACATCATAGCAACGAAACGTTTTGCGACATACGTGTAATCGGCTTTCTACTGCTCTACAACAGACCGTGTACTAGGTTTACATATAAAATAATATGTTTTCCCCCTCTTTAATAGTTCTCTTAAATATTGGCTATCCCTTTCCTTTTCACACGTAAACTATACACTTACAGTTCGACTTCTGCTCCACAGTTTACAGTAGCAACTCCACACAAACGAAGAGGAATTAATATAAGTGTCAGATCGACCTTGTTTTCCGATCCAAAGCACATTCATGTTTGGTATCTGAATATCTCGAATAATGTTTACATGTGTACATGTGTACATGAATTATTTGCTTGAAATAAAGTTTAAACTAAACATGTGATTTGTATTTTCTTTAGGATGTATTTTTTTGCATTAAACAACATAGAATATATCACACAAGTTTGCGCTTTTTAGAAATGATGTCTTATGAACAATAATCTCCGCCCCTAAAACTACGGACACTTAGGTGAAAGCGCTTAATAATCGCGAAGTTTTTTTGTTATATTTATTACACGGTTATATCAAAAAGTACCATCAATGCATTATATTTATCAATTGTATTATATGTCCTAATTATATTGCTATTTTGTTATGGGTTTAACTTGAACACTATCTCCGTTGAGCCTTTAAAACTTGTTTCTAACATGTTTTAACCCTTACAACTCTTATTTGGTTTTATGCTTTAAACATTCCAGCAGTTCTATACACTTGGAGAACTGATTTGATTGTTCTGTTCTTGGATTTGATTTAGTTTGAACTACGTTGATACGTTGAACTCACAAGCATAAAATATATCTTTGTTTCAGAATTGGTTTTATTTCCATCTTTCAGCCAAACTCCTAATTAAATAAACGAATATATTCTGCGTCAGTCTGAATACTTTACCGCTTTTACGGAATGGTCTTTGGGGATTTCGAATTTATATAAATTTATTCTGCCTCAGTCTGAACGTTTGATCACATTCGATGGGAGGTTCTATAGATATTGTAAATATTAATGTATCGTTGAACGGGTTTCAAACATTTATGAACTGTATTCACAATGCAAATGTTTGTTTAGATGTTTTGTGTCAAATTTAATTAAATACGGGTTTTCTTTACTTTTGTGATTTATCATGATTTGTATATTCTGGGAATTTAAGTCATAATATAGGTTTATTTTAAACATTAACACTTGGAAGTGCACGGCTGTAACGTATCGAATAGTTTCCGAGTACTTTTGCGCCATGAATGAAACGCATTTTAGTTTAAATATTATTTAAACTTGTTGATAACCCAAAGTCGTATTAAAGGTAAAACGATCGTTATCACCTAACGATACTTTTTTCACTTTGTTGTAAAAGCTTAAACAAACGTAATATTACTTGCGGCGTTAACGTTTTACCAAATTTGTATACAATATATATTGATTCCTCATATACTTATGAAATAGCTTTTTATTTGTTTAAACATATACTTTGAAAGTGACAAATAACTAACGTATACTAATAAGAGAATATGTAAAGGTTTACTTGTGGTTGTGTTAATGAATTATTGTATTATTAATTATTATAAGTAAACACCGAAAAGATATACATGCATTTTTAATTCAAAAAATCAAGATTAGATAAATCCGTTGACACCTCAATTCGATGATTACAATTCATAGATTTTTTGATATACATAAGTTGATATGCTCAAAAGTATTGACATATGTTTTTATATTTTCGTCATTTTAATGCGAATATGTTTACATTGCTCGAACCCAAGTATATGTACATGTATAGAGTATATGAGTGGATATAAGATCGTTTTTGTCAGTGTTGCTAGAGATCAGACATTGTGTAAATCAAATATATTATTATTTCACACGAGTCCTTTTAAGTACTTTATGAAACATCGCAGGAACAGTTTTTGCGGACAGACAGACAGACAGACAGACAGACAGACAGACAGACAGACAGACAGACAGACAGACAGACAGACGGACCGACGGACGGACGGTTGACGGACGGACAGACAGACAGACAAACAAATAGACAGACAGACAGACAGACAGACATGTTTTTTCGTCCCATGCGGTGAAACCGGAAGGGGACTAATAAAATATACCAACTGTGAACTTTTCTACCCTGGGCTGTGCTGACGTATCATATTCGTTAACCATGAAATAAGTTGATGAAACTTGTTGATAGATAATCGTATGGGGAAATGCACTTTTTTCCAGTTTATTCGTCTGTCCTTCCGTCAGTCTGTCCGTCAGAAAAACCTGGATCTCCGATTCAAACTAAAAAAATACTCAGGCTAGGTGAATGAAAGTTACTATATAGATAAAGGTCCATATTGGGTAAACGCAAGTTATTTTAGTTGTTTCGTCGGACATAAATTGTGGTGGAAGTGAGTAAAAACTAAACTGTGGATCCTGCGACATTTCAATTATAGTTTATTCTAGTTTGATTTCTAGTAAATTCGTAACGTTGATAGTGGGCAATATGGGTAATATTTACATCATTTAAGTTTTGTCCACCCGTCCGTTCATACATCTCTCCGTCCGGTTAAACCCTGGATCCTGCGATAACTCAGAACGTACATAAACTCAGTTGCGAAAAGAGAGTCATGTGGATAATAGGCACGTTATAGCAATATTTGTTGTTAGATTGAAATTGTGGTTGCTATGGTTACATAAATTATTTCAAAAGTACCAGTTGGATCCAACTCAAGCGACAACTTACCCAATAATTAGCCTAGTTGTATGAAACTCGGTATATGCTTACAGGGCTTTATGTTCAATATGCACGTTATTTCAGTTTCAGATCAAACTTGTGGTTTCTTTTATAAACAAAATAAAAATTAAAATATGCGTCATGCCATAGAGAAAATGTGCTAGGTTAATACAATTGAAGGATATCTTGTTCTTCATGCTACACACTTAATCCGACAGGATTGATAAGTTGTACATTCTTAGTTTAAAGTACATTGTTAATACGTTTTGTGCATCCTTTACTTTATTTAATTTAAAGTTGTTTTGTGTTCCTCTGCATGAAGTTAAATCTATTGATATTAGTAACGTTTTTGACATAAAACAATCACTAAACCAAAGCCTGTGTAAATGGTTTTTCAAAGTCTGCAATCATTTATTTATGATCTGAAGTGATAATGTGTATGCACACGTCTGAGGAAAGCAATCGACTCCTATATTTAACATTAGGTACATTCGTTACATTAGCAATGAAACGCCTGAATACACAACCGTTTGATGAATGACATGATATCAGTTCTACTGCATGAAACGAATATAACAGTAGAGTTTAACAAAGTGATTTAACACACTCTTGCTCATCACACAGATCGCGCCCAATTTTGTATGGAAAACAAGTAAGTGTATTCAATGCATTTTCGACTAGAATTACACTGCTACTGAAAAAAAAGTTACATCTTACAACATGTATTGATATTTATACTTGTATAAACAATCATCTTTACATTTGTTTGTTATGGGCCGATCCATACTTAATTGCATGGTTGTACGTACAGAGCTGACAGAAAAAAATACACGATAATCATTGGAGAGACATACTTAACAAAAGAAACACAATAACCTCTACATGTATTTCTCCATAATCTGTTTTTGTTAAAAATTATCGTCACATGTCAAGAGAGCATGTCAAGAATGATATAATTGTTAAGTTATCAAATTTATAGTATGTTAAAACAGATATTAACCATAACTCGAATAGTCTATATAAAGGTTCAAGCGATGTAGGTATTTGGTATTAGTCAGGATCTCGACACAATGCATAACTTAATACAATAAGCATCAATTTAAACATGTTCACATATCGATGTAGTCTGTATAGTTTGTTTTACACATGTTGGGAATGCATACAACATGTACTATTTCTTATGGCATTGCATAAGTAATATTTCCCATAAGCTTCAATATTAGGAAACACATCGCATGCTTACAATACATGTTTTTCATTTTAATTATATTCAACGAGCCCTGGCCAATGAAGTCCAATAAATACATTTGCGATATTGGTCCGGCTGGAGCAACAACTCATTCACTTGTTCGTTTTGATGAAGGGCTACTGAAAATCTAGGCTGTCTGAATTCTTGCGACACGCTTTGACATGATATATGCGGAGAATATCAACGAGGGAACTAGTCATTGTCCGTTTTTTCTTAATTCTGCTATATACGATTGTAAAATACTAAAATCGTAGATACGTGTATGTATTAAATCATGTATGTTAACGCTTCATAACTGGAAACTTCTTAATAACTAAAATGGACAAGTTCAATAAGATTGTATTTGTTCTCGAAGGTTCTATATAATTCAGACAGCATTGCATGAACGCACATCCACAATTATGTTTATTAGATAAGTGTTCAAGTGAAAACATTTAGTTTAAAATATTCCGAATATCAGCAGTGATTTTATGTATATAAAATATGCGTGTACATGTCATTTACAGTTTAGGTTTGAATACAAATATAACGTTTGTAATGCTTTCAATCTAACATGTTTGAAGAAATTTGTTTTTACAGATTATGGTTTTGTAATGCTATGTTTGCTTTATTAAACATCAATCTTTACGCTGATTGAAACAGTTAATTCCGATATCAGACATTTGTTTAATTAAAACTGTATAATGTTTTATTCAATTAAGTTTCATACTGACAGTTCTCTGGTTATGAATTTGTAGGTGTCTGTTACATTAACAGTATTAACTCATACTATACGGTTTCTCTATATAATATAACGGTCCGTACCTCTTGCGACAGATTAGCCACAGAACAAAATAACTATAAAACGTTCATTTCGAAGAATTTATAAAGTAAAAGTATATTTTTGTTTGTTTCATTTTAAAATCATGTTATTGTATTTACGAGTTTGAGTTCTTCATGTGAATACCATATGTAGTTTAAACGAAAATAAACACCATCTATGGTTATCATTCCAAAAACAAAACAAAGAAGAGAATGACACATGAATCAACCATTGAATAGGTTTTGAACGGTTTAAATATAACAACATTTTGCAGATATTTATTAGGAAGAAAGACTAGCGAAGACAATTGGTACGATTCCGAAAAGACAAATTGTTGCCTGAAGTTACACCATGCAGTCAAGGTTTCAGACTACAAATATCAAACGGCCTTTATTTGGCTTCTCATTTGAAGTGCATGTATCAAGAACTGCGGTTTTGTTTATTTTATTCGTATACTTTCACAATATTCAAGGTTTTTCGTATGTTTTATGTATACACTAAATTCAGATACAAAGTGTTTCGACATTTACGCAGAGGATTTTACAGTCAGTTAATTTAATTTAAGAAGAGAAAAAGAAGATAAAACGTCTAATGTTAAATTTATAATCACATTTCATGAATATGAAACTAAAATAATGGTTAATGGCTTAGTTGCTTTGGCGTCCGTTAGAGAGGAAAGTGAAGACCGAATATCGTTCACTCATTTTACCAATAATCATATTCATAATAATAACAAGTCCTACAATTTTATAATTTAAATATTGCTTTGAATATTTTCGTTCAGTCCTTTATTTATTAATTCATTATACAATATTTTCTCTTTGGAATATGAACTTTACAAACAATTTAAAAATATGTCGTTAACCTTTGGTAGTCTTAACGGTAGGTTAACTAGTTACTGTAAAAAACAGTACTGGAAATAAAATACATTCTTGATTTTTCATAATAAGGTCTCTAGTCACAACTTTTTATACATTTGTTTCGGCCGACACCTTTTAAAGTTAACTTACGTTTAAATAAAACACAATGCACGGTTCCACGCGCATGGCATTATATGGTTATAGATATAACTTAGTCTTACTATGGTCCGTTTTGTACGATTTTCCGAAGGAACGGCAAACATATTATGACAAGCGTTATATAAGAAACAATCAATATACAATGCAAATATTTTCAATAAAAAAAGAAAAGATTTTGTCATCGGAGTATCGGATTCCTGTTACACTTTGAATGCTATTCGAAATTCACTTGCAAAAAGATGCGTATATTTTAATGTAACATAAACATATTATAATACAAAATACGGTTATTAAAAACAGATCTGAACCAAATCCGCGTGCATGATTACAAGAATAAGGTAATCATATAGACAGCTGGATTAAATGCGATGTTAACCTAGAAGTTCACTTTGGTGTCAACCAGACTTTAAACCATGTACTATGGAATAGTTTCAGATAAAGGCGCCAGCACTTAATAAAGTGACATTATAAATTATTTTCGATAAGCACTATGAGGAAGCACATAGCGTGATTTCAGTACACTTAGTTCAGTTGCTTTGCATTGAACAACAGTTAACCAATGATGTAGGCCAATAAATACATTGTCCTTAATGGTCCGCCTAATCAAACACTTGTTCAGTTTTAGGAAGCGATTATGGAAATCAAGGCTGTCTGATGTCTTGCATCACGTGATGACACTATATGTACGGACAATATCAAAGAAGGAATGTGCCCTTGGCCATTTGTAGAGCTTCTTTATATTCATTTGTTGACGAGGCTTAAAGTTAACTAATGTTCTCGAATACAAAAGATGCTTCATTTAAACTATTTCAAATATTGTTAACTTTTTCACATATGACTTCTTAACATGGTGTGCTGAAATCTTTAATTTCATTTTGTTACATCTCTGCTCTATATGTTATGATTAAACGCGTAAACAAAAGAAATAATACAAGTATTTTATTGGTATCCCACACCGAGCACATCTAAAATAAAATGATTCTTTAACATTCGAATTGTTAATCTTTCGTAATTGATAAGACGATATTAAGAGGTATTGTAATGTTTTGTAATCGTACAATTATGCTATTTACTCAATTGACGTTTGTGTGGCAAACAGGTGTGTCTAAATCTGAATAAATCTTCACGAAAAATATCTTCTCTATCACACACAGACCACCCCAAGGTTCGAACAGTTTTCTTACTAATCAGTTCCACATGGCATCGCAATCATATTTTATAAACGATCACGGCTGATATGACGGTGACTGTTGCAATTTTGTTTCATTTAAGACTTCCTCATTATGTTCAATACTTTGCTGCTGAGATTTAAACTGTTTATTCATCCACTTTTATTCAGCTCAAAGAACATATATCAGTTAAATGTAATACATGCTTAATTTGGTTGACCATTACACGGAGTTGAAAACATCATGTAAAGCCCTTTCGTAAACTGGCCATAAAAATGATCCAAATTTTAATAATTAATCACGCCACAGGAGACTGAGTGCAACATTTAAAAAGCAAACTGGAATCCCAGCCCTAGGTCACAGACAATTTTATTACCATATGCTTTGTGTATTATGTTTATAACTACTCATTATTTAGTCTAGTTTCAGGTCAACCGGTTGTTAAAAGGAGGCCATTATCAATTATAAGGCTAGTGTGTACCGATGAAGCTCATGTGCACAATTATTAAGAAGTACGAACGCAGAAAGACAGATGCTATGACCCATTCGTTTAAATTCAAACAACCTTTGTAACTCTAGACCTTGGGCCGTATTCACCAACCCATTCCTAGACTTAAGACTATAGATAAAGACAATTCTTAAAACAGCAATGTTCTAATTGTATAATACAGTTCAATAGAACATCCAACTACACACCTCTAATAACACAATTCTTCATTTAAGATGACATAAGCAACATTGGTAACCTGGTCATATTCAAGCGCTGAGCATATTTTTCATAGTTCTAAGTCTATTATTTATTCTTAAGTCTAAGAATGGGTTGGTGAATCGGGCCCATGTATGTTAACTTTGAAACGAGATATATCCGAGATCAGATTGCCTGACGTTTCTTTCGCTTCAATAGTATAACGAAAATGTAATGTCAGTTACAGTTATATTGACCACGAACATGTGTATAAGGTTGAGTTCTACAATAGTTACATAGGTATATGTGAACTTTAATATAATTTTGTATAAATTAAAAAGGTTTTACTTTCAACTACAATACTGATCATAATTATCAACATTGGTGAGTGACCTTATACCATTACCCGGAAGACACAAGTGACATTTCAAGTTAATACTGTAGTATAAACTGATATACGTTTTTAATGCAGGTCAGAGTTATGGGCCTCGTTTTGTTGTACGCAAACCTATACCTGACTACTCCAACTACATCGGACATTATTCACAGAACTCGCATGTCAGAGATACTGATGTCCCTAGGTAAATAACCTTACACTAAGAACAATATGCTATTGTTCAATAACTAGAGAATTTAAAGAGATAGGAATTCGTGCAGGCAAAATTTTTATTTAATTTACGAAAGTACAAAAATGGTATTATATCTACTAAGTTGCTGGTCTTTTTGATTTCGATGTTATTTCCAAGCACCATCTGTTGTAGTAACAGAACGTTGTCTTGATAATTTGCTTTACACAAAGTGACAGTTCATCAACACACGTAGGATAATAACTTTTTTATAATATGAGGTCCTTTATTAATGGCAAGGAACAAATTCTCAAACAGTGAGACAGAAAAAACATACCTGAACCATTTCAATAAAATAATTCGTTATATTGTGTATGTTTTTTTTTCAGCAGTTTTTTTTGTATATACCACATTTATATAGCGCCCTTTTCACACTCGAGATGTGCGTTCAAAGGCGCTTAACATTTTTTGCCCTGGTCACTGGGTCATAAGTCGTCCGTTAACAACGGCACATTGGCTTATTTCCCTCACAGGTACCCATTTATACACCTGGGTGGAGAGGAGCAGATGTGGGATAAATTTCTTGCTCAAGGAAATTCCAGTGGTCAGGGCGGGATTCGAACCCGGGACCTCTCGATCCCTAAGCCAGCGTCTTACCATTAGACCACTGCTTCCACTAATGCCACAGTAATGCCGAACCCGTGGTTAGATTACATGCATCGCGTGGATTCAATATATGAAGCATTTTATATCAATATGTGTTCCTAAATTTCCCATTTATAACCCATTATTTGATTGTGGACCAATAAATAAACTTGCACAATTTGTCCACTATGACGCGCGAATTCACAGCCTTACGAATGCAGATGAAGCAGATATGGAAATAAAGATTGTCTGACGACAAGAATCACGCAATGACAGATTGTTTGGGATGAACACTCAACAAGGCATAACTTTTTAGTATTGACACCATTATGAAATCGCTCAAAACAACATATGCTGTGGGCATTGAGCAAAAGTTTGTATATAAACATTGTGCGTGTTCATCGCTAGCGTATGTTCCTATATTGTCATTTAATAAATATGATTAATAATGATGTCTTACGAAATATGTAAGATACGAATAAGTAGTAATAAAGTGTGCATTGTTTTTTACATAATTTGCACCTTTTTACTGTTAAAACCATACAAACTTTTTCTGAGGACATTTATGCAGTTTTAATATGTCTTGAAATGTTTCAGACGTGGCATTGTATATAATCCACAGATCGATTGACATCGTTATCTTCTTTCTGGAAAATGTCTTGTGAAGACAAGAAATATAAAACCAAACAAGTGCGTCAAATTTTGGCTTAAAGCGAAATCTATTAGCAAGGTTGTTTGGAAACAGGATATTATTGTGCGCACTTAGATGCTCCCATTGTTCTTATTTGAACTTCTGTTGGTTCCAAAAATACATTTTCGTGATATTGAATGTAATATTTTTTACAATTGTTTTTGTAAATTGTTTCGCTTCGGAAATGTATTGAAATATAAACAAAGGATGCTTCATTGTTAGTTTAGTTTCCGTCCTAATGTTCCAGATGCAATGTCGCACATATTAATGTACAGTAAATTTACAAAATATTAAATCATAATAAAACATTTCTTCTTCTATAAATATCAACAACTGTGTCCCTTTTTTTCATGATTATCTTTCAATGTTAATTAAGATAGTCTATGAACAAACAAGTCGTGTCACACACTCACTAATCTTTTGTTTAACAAACACATATGTATTTATATTCGAAAATGCAAAAATGAATTAAGAATCAAGATATTATGATATTCAGACAGTGTTCACATTAAAGTGCTAACATGGATATCTACGCAATCGTATGAACTGATTTCAGTGGTTAAGTTCGTCTTGAGACGTCAAGCGTCCAGACGTTTACGTTGATAACCTTTAAAGATCTTAAATGCTAACTATCATTCGTTTACATAACCTGTTTGACATTTGAGTTTAAACTAAATTTACATATTCTCCATACTCCCTAATTATACGATAAAGCAGATACACGCTCGCGAATCAGGGGAAAATGCCTACACACTCTGTAAGGAATAGTATTGCCTCAGTACATACGACAATATCAGGCGCCACATTTATGAAAGAAGAAGGAATATTATGCCACAAGCGGTAACGAATGTTGATAGTTACATTAACAAATAGTAGAGAAAAGGGAAAGAGATAATGATTCGATGCGATGGGATTCGTATTTATCAGTTAGCATTGCGCTCGATTGCGATCTGTTCACGATTGGGCAATATCAGGTGATACGATCTCTGGCCTCCGGTTCTGATACGAATACATAGAATCCGATGGAAGCGTGTTTAAGGAATACACGTTTTGGTTTCGATTCCGAACTGTTTCTGTTCCCGTGTATGTCTGTGTATTTCACAGTTTATTTACAGGCCCCGCGTCTTTACGACTTCATCAATGAGCAGAACTATGTGACCATTCAGGAGAAAATGTAAATGTTAAGCCAATATAGGTTCTATTTACCCCGTCTGTCCGGGTATTCGCTACAGATATAATTATGGGAAATAGGCCAGTGCACGGTGGCCAATTATACCTTAATGTGCTCTAGTTTCATCTGTGGCTCATCAGATGGGCAAGTAAGATGTCAAAAGATTTAGGAGATATGGCAAATTATATCAAACAGATATTAACCTTAAATTATACATATATGTATACACATGTAATTATTTTGAAGCCGAATATGTAATTACTGCTACGTATGATGAATCATGTGCTATGAATGAAACCTGGTTATGTTTTATTGTGATGTATTGCCTCTAGTAGTTATGTGAAAGTTAGGTATACAATTATATAATGGTTATAAGACTACAATACGATTGAAATATTACTGAATATTTCTTACTGATTTGTATGATTTGAACACTGTACTTGAGTCTTGAATATGTACTCTCCGCCCTAAGAGAGGTGTAAGTGGTGGTTCGAGCGGGATACAGGTGACGCCCCGATTTTAGATGGGCCCCTTGTTCTTTTAAGTGCCCGGTGTTAAGCATCGATACACTTCACCTAAGTGAAAAGTCCCTCGAAGAAGAGAGGTTAAATTGTATAAGAACGTGTCAACAGTGTAAAACAATAACTATATACAGTGACCCCGCTAGCTGTGGTTGCGTTTAAGCAGAAAACAACTTTGCCTGTAAAATGTTTGTGTTCATTGTAGGTATTATTATGGCAACAAGTGAAAGTGCATATGAAAAGAGTATAGATAATACATAGGATTAGATTTCCGTCATATTGCACACATATTTAATTATTATTCACACGTTATGTAAACAAGCCGTATGGGTTGCAATAAGGGTACCGGAGCGATCAAAGTTGTGCATCTTCAAGTGATGTATGGCAGTTTATTGACTGAGTGATTTCCCCTATCATTGTCGTAAGGAGCTGACTACAGCTAAGTGTGGGAAGGAAAAAGAGGGTCTCGCAGAACCCTGGGTAAGTTATAAATAGCGTTTTTGTTATGAAGAAAAAGTAAGACACCACCCGAAGTGGGTGTACGGCCTATTTGTATTCGTATTTGGGAGCATCTACCCTTCCGTCATTTAAGTTTGTTTTTCAGATGGTAGATCTGGTATGGAGCGAGATTTTGTCAAGTTTGTTATTTATTTTTGGACATGTGTTAGAGTATGAAAACAAGACATAAGTAACTGGGTTTGCGGCCTTGATATACCTCATTCCACGCGTCACCAATGTCTTGCGTATTAGTTTTATAAATAGAACAGGACGAAAGGCAACCGGTCACCGAAATCCTGAACTGCTTTGTGATTGTATTGTACTTGTGTTAGCAGATAAATTGCGCGATGTTTTGGTATCTTAGCCTGGTGGCGCTATACTGTTATATAGTGGTTTTATAATTGGAGCAGGAAGTCGTCTAGTCGTTGAACGGCTTACGCCATAGGCAACCGGTAACCGAGAACCTACTCCGTGAATTTTTTGTGTTTGTTTATTGTGAACATGGTTGAATCGGTATTATCCCTCCACTAAGTTTTAAACCGTTCATGTGTTCCAAAATGTTACATTGGGGGAAGAGAACTGTTTTGCAATAATCACCATGAAAACGCGATACCCTTAGTCTCAGGCGCGTGTAAGCTCTGTCCTCCCGTTTCATGGGACTGTATATGTTGATCGTATGACTAGGGTTGTTTATGAGCAGGAAATCATTATAACTTTTATAAGCACAGTATTTTGTCCAGTAGTAGTCCTTACATTGTACGCGCTCCGTAAAATGGTTGCGATAAGTGCGCGTGCGCTTGGTTTTAAATGGAAAGGTTGACCCTCTTGTGATCCCACCCTAGCAAGTCGGTAAGCCTGTCCGTACCCCGAAATGCCTACGTAACTCGGGTTTTGACTTTTTCTGTCAATAATTAATAACATTGGAATCTGTGGGTTTGTTTTAGCTTTTTTTTTTATTCATTACATAATCTTCCATTCACATTACCACAACTGCAAACATCGATTTATCGATAAAAAGGAAATTTTAAATATTACAGTACATGCAAAGAAAAACCTTCAAATGTATAATAAATATATAAATTTTGACGTTGTTGTGGGCAATTCATTAATTGTATACTTGCCATTTCATTTGTATGCTGATATATGTAATATTATGTTATTTTTTTTACAAATGAAATACAGTGTTTATAAATAACGGTAGATCTCACACGCAATTCAGATCATTTAAATGGATTTTTTCATGTTATTTGTATATGAAATGCTTAAATATGTGTACTTGTATTGTCTCGTTTTTGGGTAACAGTACAATATTATTACAAAAATAGAAGATGTACTTCACGCAAAACAAGAGCATCAATAGCGATGTTTGTTAATGTGGGTATGTTGTTTTAAAATCTTTCGTAACTACAATTTTTGTTATGAAATGATTCATCCCCGGATCGCTACCTTACAGGATAGTTGTGTCCATCTTCCGATAAATAGCGTGTTTTCAAACTGAACTGGATACTATTTATAATACGGCATATTTTTGCATTCAGTTTATGATTACTACGTTGCATGGTCTTTAGGAATAACATATCTTTATTTCGAAATTGGCCATGATCAAATTATCACTCCTTTTGAAAAAAATTGTCACACGGAGACGTGGTTATTTGGGATGGGTCTTCTTATATGATGGATGTTATCTGAAATTGTATGTACTTTTCTGGGAAACTGCTGAAACTTTGACGGTGATCTTTCATGCTGATTTATTGATTAGAACTTTGTCTAATGTATCTTTTATTTTATTATTTTTGCGTAGTATTGTGATAAATTACTTAGTTTTCTCAACAATGTTAAACATCAAATATGTTGAAACAGATAATGATTCAGTAATACTCTATAGAAAACAAAAATATTTATGATATATAATCATTAGAAAGTATTCCACAATCCTGACGTTTATGACAGCTATATGCTAAATAAATAAAAAGGTAAATACATAACTTAATAAATGTTTCCCGATCGATGTCTTAAAATGGTGAGCATAAGTAATATTATTTAAGACGTGCATTTTATTGTCCTCATTTAAAAGTGTCTGTTGAGGTTGATTATGTATATTCATTAAACTAATTGAATCGGCAAACTATTTGCAATAAAACTGTAATAGAAATAACTAGCATTTAAACTTGATGGTAAGCTATTGAAGCTGTTCGTTGAAGAATACCCTTGGCTTAAGTTTGGCGTAACACTGAACTGGTTTGAACCCATATTGGTTTGCATTTGCCGATCTAAGGAGTTAATCTCAGTGTGTTTGTCTGTGCGTGTGTGTGTGTGAGTGTGTGCGTGCGCGCGTGTGTGTGTGGGTGCGTGTGTCGGTGTGTGTGTAGTTAAGTGTTGTGTGTTTTAGTGTTGTGTGTTTTATGAAGTATATTAGTTTGTTTTACCCTGTCTTTCATATGCAATAGGCTACTTGCATAAATGAAGAACTGTATGATGATGTCGACAGTTTTGTTCTGTGGAAGTCTCTTGGGGTTTTGATATTTGCATGTTCAGAGAAAGTGTAAACATTAAACAGTCAATACCCTTTCTGCTGATTGTTTAGTGTAGCTGCACTGGAACATATATCGCACAATATGTCGTCACGTATTCCTGCTGGTGATCAGACAAACAATGAATTCCACAGAGATTAGAATTTCCAGTATTGTCCGCTTATTTAGTAGTTATCGGAACAATTTGGCTGGGTTTAATTTTATTCAGAAACCTGACGCAATTTTGGGTCTTAACTAGTTGCGTTTAACGTTGCTTATGTGCGAAAAACATTAAAGAAACGTTTAAAAAATACATTATTACCTTATTTCCGGAGCTATTCCGTATTCAGTATTTCAGTTAAGGTTGCACCCACTTATTCTTTCTATTCTGTTGGATTTACCTCTCGGAGAGCCTGATTAACCATTGTTACTATCTATGGGTCAAACGTTGTTATCCCGGACTTTTCAAACAATATTGTCGCGAAAATCGATACGAAATTGTTTAATTCTGAGTTGATTTGTAGGGACTTTAATTTAGTTTTTGAGCCAACACTGGATTTAGATAATTATATAACGGGGAATGATAAAATTGCAAGACAAGCGGTAATTAAGCATATTGATGAACGCAATCTTTCATTTCAGAGTGAAATATCCTTTTTTTGTAACGAAACAAATGAAGACGAACAAGCCCTTTACAACAAGCTAGGCTTGATCTTTTCTTTTTATCACCGCTATTATTACCAGCATTCCTCGATGTAAATATTCTTTCGAGCTTCCTATCCGATCACCCAATTATAATAATGTCTTAAAAATTTCTAACTTTAACCATGGTAAATGTATATGGAACCATAATAATTGTCTCTAAGGGGATATCGACTACATAAACACTATAAAGAACATCTTATCAAAATAAAGCAACAGTATATGTTCCCCGTTTATAATTTTGATAACGTGTCTGATAGAATAGATCAATATATACAATTCACGAGTGTGGATCAACTTTCGATACTTTATTTATAGAGATAAAAGACAAAGCTATAACTTACAGTTAGTATTAGTTGAAATCGTGAACAGCAGCTTAAAATCGAAAATAAAAACTGGAAAAAAATCTAAAAATGTTCAAATTTTTTATATTTTAAAAGCAGAACTGAAAACATATATGATGAAAAAATGAAAATGTTCGTTATTAGGTACAGAGCGGAATGTGTTCAAAATGGTGAACAACCCTTGAATCTATTGTGTAACATTGAAAAATACAATAATAGTACGACCAGCTTAATGAATGAGAACGAATGTAAGCATGTCAATCAATAAATAGCAGAATTGTTTCCTGGATGTTATCATTTTTCGAACTTTCTGAGGATGCCTTCCTTTAAACGTGGACATGTACTTACAAAATTAATGTACCCTTAAACCGTATATTTGTTTTGATCAAAATGTATATTTATAATTTTAAAATGAACCAAACTCGGTCCACTCTTAAAACAACAAAATCGAACTTGCCCTTATTATGCCATGTACTACATGACATTTTAATTGTAATGATTTGCGTCAGAGTAAAAAATGGGAACTAGTGCTACCTCTTTTTCAGCAGTTGTGATAAGAGACATTAGAAGTCATGTATTGTCAATATTTTGTTAACAAATAGTGTTATATTGTATTGCAAAGCTAATGATGGTTACATGTATAAAATGTGTTGTTATATTCATTTATTGCGTGTAAACTATGTACGGTGTCGATTGGGATGCCTTCGATAATTTATAGTAATAAGTACTATTGCTTCAAATGGACTGCACACATTTGAAATATCATGTAAAGTTGTCCTTTACTACTGCTTAGGTATACATGTACTATTTGGGTTATATCTAAATGGAGTAAGTGTATCCACCGTTCCAAGGCGGTTACCAAGCTTTGATGATGTGTAATGTTGATGTCGTGTTGTATGTATTGAAAAGGCATGAGTCATTTACCTTAAATGAACAACAAGCAAGTGTTAAATAAATATTATCTTCTGATAATATTTCTTGAATTTTATTATGCCTAAAATTATTAAATATAATGTATCAATTTGATTGATTCCAGATTGCTAAGATGAAAAGTACGTTACATCATTTATGGAATACAAATTACGGAAATACGTAAATCGTCCAAAAGAGTAGCAATTGGTATATTTTAATAAAAAAATGGTTCAGTCCTATATCTGCCATATACTGTTTTAAAGGACAACCATTGTTTTGTCAGGAATTATTAGACGCCGCACTGAAGTGCGGTGATCTATATGGAATTGTATGTTTTGTTTTGTCATGGACACAATGGGTTATTATTCAAAATGTATGTGTAATGTAAGTTTCACAGTTTCCACAAAACAGTTTGTTTTATGTTCTGAATGTCTTCGTATATTATTATATTTATATTTCATGACTTTGTTTTTATTAAAAATGAGTGTTGTTTTATCATTTTAAATGTTATGTTAAACTGTGCATGCAAATCCGTCATGGCTCTGTATTGCTTCGCTTGTGACAACATTCAAATTTGAACGAAGATGATGTCACAGCAAAACTTTGGACTTTCGGTATTATTTACTGTTTCGTCCCTTATTTGTAATAAAGCAATTATTTTTTTCGGAACAAAGTTTGAAACATAAATGTTAGCATTTATATTTGGCCCAGAATACTCATGGTAACAGATCTGATTATTTACCATTGAACATGTAGTTTTTTTAATTAATGCAATGCTGGACCATACGTTTTAGCTCCTGATGGTATTTCTAGTATATAAGTACTGTATCTACGCATTTATTTTCATAAATTACATATAGATAATATTTTACACATTACCTTTTTTATAAGGTACTAGCCTGCTTTGGAGGTTGCTCAAGTGCTGCTCAAACATTTATGTCATTTCATGTGCTTGTAAATATATGTTAAGAGCTTCTTTATACAAGCAAACAGGTTGCCACAGACACTTGTTCAAAAAGCCAGTGTACATGCCCGAAACATCTTTGCAGAGCTGACTGAATTCAAACGGGGCAACAAAATGTAAGTAGTCATGTTTGAACATCTTCTGCCAAGAAGAAAGTTCTGTCAGTTCTCTTGCTTGCTAAAATCATGTTATACAATGGCTTGCAATTTCATATCTGGACTCAACTTTTAATTTAAGAAACACTATTATATGTAACTTGAAAGTGCAGCATCTGTATGGTCTGGATACGTTTTCGTTTAATAACCTCAAAGTCATCGTTGTAATTAAAACAACACCACAAAATCGGCAAACAACAATTACAGACGACGAATAATAAGTTATATATGTATACTGCTTGTTTGTTGCTATAGAATTTAGTTATTTTATTAATTCAGTTTGTTGTTTTACAACATTACGTTCCATTATAAGTCTCCACTTTGATTGTTTTCAAATACATTAAGTGAAAATATTAGCAAAAGTATATTAAAAAATATTGTTTGCAGTTCAGGACCTTTATTCCAGTGTGTCAGTTACTATGTTAACTTGAAGAACAGCATAAATAATTTAACATTATGGCTTAAGGACAAAATATTGGTTGCTTTTCATGGACATGGTTTAAAAATCATGCGTAAATGGAAACACAAACATTCGTCTAACTTATAGCAACTTACTTGATATGATGACTGTACATAGGTTACCAGTAATTATCGTGTAAATGATTAATAAAAACTTAATCTAGTTACGCTCAATTGGTCGTTGTCGGCTTAGGGGTACTACTTAAAAGTAAATCGGAAACTACAATGTACGGCGTCTACGCTTTAAGGAAACCGGTCATACTTTATAGTACTTTGTAGAATATTAGCTGTACCCCGGGTAATTTTGAAGTATACTTACGAGTACCCGGGGACCTTAAAGAAGTACCTGAGCCTACTATGACCAATCATGGCGTCTCCATTGGTCGTCGTCGGATCAGGTACTACTTAAAAGTACACCGGTACATGTATTCTTCAATACGGAATATATGTTAAAGGCACCGACCATACTTCTAGGTACTTTTTGGTTTATTGTTTCGTACCCCGGACATGTTTTTGTATATTTAACAGTACCCGGGGTACCCGGGATACATTTAAGTAGTACCTGAGCCAATTCAGAGTATTCACAAGTGCGTCGCAATAACCGTTGTTAAAAGCACTTATGAATCATAGGCATTTATTTTGCGGACTAAATGCGAAGGTTTTTAAAGTATATTACCGTTTTGATGTTCAATAATCAACCTCGTGTACCAACTGAACACATTTAAAAAAAGAAATATCTCAAACGAGAAGTACAGGGAAAGAAGAACATGACGGCTTGGGTTCAAATAAATAAGATAAAGCTCACATTTCTCTGGGTAATGGTAAGGTAATTAATTGTAAAATTTTAATTAACACTGCGGTTTGTTGGAATGGTAATTCATAGCGCTAATGTGATAACGATATTTCAGGCAAAGCAAACAGTTCCCCACAACCAGGTCTATTGCAATGCACTAACTGCTAGTCGGATCTAACATATCACAGTTATTTAACTGCAACACATACATATGGTAGCTGAATCGTGTCATATTGTTTTAGCGTGTTTGCGGGTTTTATGGTCGCCAAAACGATAACATGACAGTGCGACGAATGCCATAATTGTTGTCCTCATCAAGCTATACCGACACATACCAGCCAAAATGAAAAGAAGTGCGACAAATGTAATAACTTTTGCATCGGCACTCTGTTTGTAGATCTGTCGTGTTTATTGTTTACCGGGATGAATGTCGCTATTAGTCAAAATACGCAAGAACGACAAAAAGGCGACTCAGTTCATGATGATCGTATTTAAGCCCATTTTGTCGATCTGGTTGGTAAATGTGTTGATCTGGCTAGTTGGATTGTTGGCGACCTTTTTCAAACCCGCACACACGCCTGATCGATATGGCTGAAATCAGAAACCTTTATATAAAGGATTACTGGTTTATACTTCCTATTCACAAAGTATTCATAATCATGTAGTCAATGCAATACACAGCTTATACGAAACATATAGTTGAAGTGTCAGTTGCCAATCGGAATGAATTAACTTAAAAAAGGATGATTCTGATTCCAATCAGAATTTTGAAGTTGGCTTCGCATGGATACGAGTACATTGCACTGCCTCGTATTTTGCAGAGTAAACAATGTAGCATATCTTTTATACATGACATAGATTATGCTTCGTTAGCCTGCAGGTAATTGGAATGGGTTTCAACTTGCGCGTCAACAAAATAGCATTTGTTTCTCCTATCAAATCAAGTACATAATTTCAAACTTACAACACTTTCCCTTAATAATCATTATTGTTATAATTATAAATCAATACATTTATTCATATTTACGACTAATTCGTGGTTTCCAACCTATTAACATGCTTTATGAAACACTCTGAAAATGTGTACATGTTATTTTTCCATGTAAGCACATTTCTGAGCAGTTTATTATCTACATTAGTAACACCTATGAGATGTCACTGGTCAGGTCTAAGTGATTTGTCTGAATTGTTAAGTAAAAGTCTGTTAAGTTTATATTTAATTCGTGCCTTAGTTAGAAGAAACATTTGGGAATGAGAACATTATAAGGAAATGTTAGTTGAACACATCAAAAGATTCTTTTTTTGCAACTATTAACCAGAATCCATTTTTTTCAGTACTAGAAATCACGTTTCATCTTTGAATCACTTTTTATCTATAAAACATACGAACACTAACATTTTACATGATCAGGCACTGCAAATGACGAATTAAAACAAGAATGTCCTTTGTATGCAAGTTATTGCATATACATCGAAGCCAAGTAATCGGACTTTTTACCATCTTCATTATATGATAATCGATAGGCTTCTATCATACTCGATGGACATAAAATGCGCGCGAAACCACATGCATGTCATGGCTATTGTTTATACATTTGTAGTATTGCAACGCTACATTGTATGAGTTAATTATTAACAGGCATGCGCACGAATTCTGGCACAAAACCTACATTATTGATTAAGGTTTCATTAAAAATAGAAGATAATTGCTACAGTTGTGTCCATTAAGTCACAACTGCATGTGAGTAACTTGTAGAGCATTGAATAACGTGCAAACTGTTGACTAAGTCAGTTATAGGAAATTAAAACATTTGCTTTCAAAAAAAAATGATACGATCTTGCTCGTCATTGTAATGTATAAAATGCCCAAATAAAACATTTTTTTTTTATTATTTGAAATGTTACACGTATAAGCACACGCCATACAACAGAAGCTGTTAAGCAAACTTGTTTTATGGCCTACAGATGTTAAAAGTACTATTTATTATGATTGATTAATCTAAGCGTAAACAGTTCCCTGAATCGAAACTGTAAATGGCGGTTGTTTAAACACTATAGGCAATATATGAAACCGCAGGCCATTTGTCGCACTGACCTTTCTTTGTACGCATACATGCAATACCGGTTAAACCATACGGTGTCTATCTGAGGGTTTGGTTATCGATGCAACAGCTCCAAGTGTGTGTTTACATCACGGGCCGATGTCTTCACGACATTTAACGTCTTTACTTTTTCAGTAGCCTTTGAGAAAATTAGGTTGTGGGCCATTCAGCAGTGAATTATTGATTACTTAAAGACAAGTTTAGAACATTATTACTTAAACGTCGCAGTCTCATGTTTAAACAATTCATTCTACCAAATAAAAGCATGGTGAGTCCGAAAGTTTGTTAAACGTTATGTCCTATCATGCATGCATAATTTCATGAATTGTGCGTTTGCATCTTTCAAACTTATTACATTTGCATTCCGCCGAAATGGAAACACTGTTTATTCTATGTTTTATCTTTAATGTGTTGTCAACTGGGTAAATGTGCAACTGAACTAAGTAAGTCTGGACCAAGTGTTAGGTTTTGGGAACCATAGGACATGTTTTAAACACATATGCTGTTCATTAACCATTAAAGGGCGTTGGAAAAATCCAAAGTTTAATTTGTATGTAATTATTGTGTATTAATTCGTCGTGTGTGTATATCCCACTGTTTGACAATCTATTCTACGCCATTATTATTTACCAAATGCTTTTATAAGGTTTCTTGCCTGCTGGTGCATTGTCGGTTTGTTTGTATTAAAATACTAACTGGTTGTAGCAAGAAAAGACAAAGAACAGAACAAATGGCCATACATGGGTAACCCTTATCCATAAACACAATAACAGCATGGAATAAAATTACCACCAGAAACGCTCTTTAAACACATGTTCCCCATATATAATTCACTGCAAGTTGTATTACGCCAGTTCTAATGTTGAGAACGACATTTAGGTCGTTGTAAACGGTTTAGTTTGTTTAACATCCTTGTGCTCCAAAATCACTTGGTGTGAATGCAATATGTTTTATACAATGGGGAATAGAGTAGGATACTTACTCGATATACGCCGGAGGAATCAACAGCTCCTGTTTAATATACTCTACGAATAATGGTGACCAACTCTTTATTTTATTGACCAATTTTTACAGTTTAAACTGTATTTTGGTCGGCAAGATATCCATTAAAACGATTTCTAAAATGTTTTGTTAAGTACTTGTGGAGGGGTCCATAATTACATGGTCTTGTACAATTGTCTTTATAACAGTGGGCAATACGGACAATACAGCACACAATATAAAACCAAAACAACTAAAAGTCACCGCCTTGGAATGGTCAACAAAATGGGTTTAAGGATAACTCTTATAATAATATAATAAAAATTAAGCACAATACATTATAAGGAAACAAACAAACTGAAAACTGATTTCAAGCTATTCGACATTTTGATGTGGCATGATTTTCCCGAGTTGCGCGTCTTACAGACAAAGACAAAAACATAAAGCAGATGATAAGGACACACAAACTTGAAGTCTACATCATTAAGTTCACTCATACCGATTTGTTTACCAATTCCGAAACAACAAAATGGCGCAGTTGAGGTTGTTGTTTTGTATTAACAATTTATTCTATGAGTGCATCGTGTGTTTGTTTTTATCAACCATACAATAATTCATAGTATATGTTAATAAGTAAATAATTACATAAATTAGTTGTTCATATAGTTGAATAGATACAGAATGCTTTGGTATCGTTAGTCACTATGGTGCCACATGAATGAATCAATACCATCTAGGAACAGTCGAGTTCCTGGTCAGAGTGAAATATCGACTTTCCGTTCCTCTTTAATCATTGATTTTTTTCAAAGTGTTCCCGTGAGGCTCTCTCCAATTGTTCTTCATTTGCTGACACACTAAAAGACTACAATCGGAAGGTTTGCTTGAGGAATCAGAAGCTTTCAGTAAAACTTACAAATTCATGAAATACGGTCCTCTAATTGAAATCAATGTCCACTGGGCGTATAAGGGATGTTATAATAGGATGTACGCACGGATCAAACCTCTGCTGAAATAATACAAACATAAATGTTTGACAATGTTTTCTGGTATTTCATTATTTCTTTATATGTAATGGATAACTAAACGTTTACTGTATTACAGACAATGTTTCCTTAAACATGCCGGTGTGTGGACATACATCATACCTTGACGGAGAATTTTCTCGAAGCAACACGTGTCTTTAATCTATGCTACTCTATGTTTTTCGGAAAACTTTTTGCCAATTTCAAGTTTAAGATTTCGTACATGATGTTCGATTTGCACGTGTAAAGAAGCATATCATAATTGTATTGGTATATATGCATTTCAAACACTGCCAATGCTGTCTCATTATAGAAGTGTTCAATGACTTAAATTTGAATCGAACTAGTGCTCGAGCTTATGTGTTTTGAAACAATTGTGTATATGCATGTTCGACTGCATATTCGTGTACAACGAGTAAAATATGATAGTGCACAAACTGAAGTATACACAATACGCTTATAATATATGTCCCATTACAAGCATGTAGTGCTTAATAAACGTTATTTAATTTTCTTATAATGACCGTGAAGTAAGAAATTACTTACTGATAATACGTGGATTAAAATTGTTCAGTATAAGTGTGTTTTGGTTGAAACGAATGGTTGCCTTTTAAATGAATGTTTTCAATAAAATTGTTCAATCACGTCTTATTTGGGGCATACGTAAGGACTAAATGCAATATACATGTACTAACAGCAAGATCACACAAAACAGCATAGGATTATTATTCAAAGTATGATAAATGTGGCAACTTATTTTCTTTAATGTTGTGCAAACGAGATGGTATTAAAAAGTTATACCCGTAACAATTGAACTAATGATTGTTGATTGGGATTCTAGAGAAGATCACATTTGCTCTGTTATCCCCGAAGTAATAATTAAAATAGGAACAGGAAGAAACGCGTATGTTTGGCTGTACAATACTTTAGGAATTTTAATCGAATCAATGGTTCGAATACATTCGTGATCAGGGCTAAATGTGTACATTAAGCAACACTTACATGTCACAATCTATTATGGAAGCAATAAGTTACATGTGTAAGTGACATCCTGTTTAATTAATAACATGAACGACGTACTTTTCGTGTCAATACTGATAATCACTGATTAAAGGCCAGGGGATGTTGTTGTTTTGGTCATAAACATTGTTCAGTGTATTCTTCGCGTTCATTGACATTGTGTGAGTGGTTGTCAGGAAAATGTGTAAATATACTTTTGTTTACATGTTCACATATATGATATAACGTTACACCTCGTTTCAGGATCAACAATTACGAATTTACATCTGATGAATGGGGAAATACAGGGTGGAGGTTTGTGCTAGGGTCACATCAATACTACAAACATAAATGAACAGAAACTTCAAATGTTAAGCGGTTTAATAAAAGCTTGACACTTAGCTCAGATTGATTTCAGCATACGCACTTTCTATGGACATTAGTATTTACATAAAACATAATGTTTAACGGCTTGTTAACAAACCAACAATACGTCATGATACTGAATGAAATATCCGATAAATAATATCCGATATAGTTATGATTCAGTAAGGCTTGAAAAGAAATTGTGGTGAGGGATTATATAACAAATTGCTTTGAAAACGTGATTATCAGTTTTATCATTTTTACTTTTGCATTATGCATGTTGGACCTAGTAATTTAAACACCATGTTGGCAAAAAAAATTGATGAATTATTAATGAAAAGCTTTACAAACGTTTTACTATTTTCCAATTTCGATCGACTAATATCAAATAATGACAATTTATTTTAAACTGTTTTCTTAGTCTGGAGTGTAATTGTGCTTGCTTGAGCTAAACTAATCCCTATAATTTGGATTTGCTTATTTAGACTAAGTCAGCTTCATTTATTGGAAAGAGCACATCATATTCCAATGAGCTTTTATCACTGAAGAAAATAATGTTGTTTTGTTTTACATGTCTTAAAGGAAATGAACTCTCCTAGTTCAAAAAGGTTCATATGTTTTAGAGAGACAAATAAGGCATGAACAAGGTTATTATGTTTTAGAGAGAGAACTTAGGCATGAACTATTTAATGACGCCTTTATATAGCCTGACAACATTGACAACATTTACTGTGTCAATGAACAAAACGTCCGAACATACATCTACAATCGTTACAATACAAGGAAATATGTTCATGTTGACTTTTTTTATACCGGATATACATGCACACCGTATAAAAATAAAAGTGGAACACTATAAACTACCAAAGAATGCCACAAATGAGTACATTTCCTACCATATACCCATGTATGCATATAATATTTAATATTGAAAACGCTATTGCGTCAAATGGCGGATACAATACATGTTCTGCGGGAGAAATATGGAATGAAACAAGTTCAATGACTTTTTGATTCATAATTTGTTTTCAGAAATTTTATGTTTGAACGTTTCTTGCACGATATCAGTGCCTGATGACAGCATGGAATTTGAAGCCTTATCTTTATTTCTGTGGCTTCTGTGTTATACAAAACTACACAATCATTTTACAAATATTACATTGGGACATGGATTAATAACAACGTTTATGGTATTGAGAACCATCATTTAAAAATTGATAGTGGGCGAATATGACACTAATGGATACTAAATGAACTGTGGGATTTGTCGTCTCAGTAAGCTCTGCGTAACACAACCCGAACTGCTATCTAATTGATATCGTCCATTATACATACATATTAAGACAAACACAAAGTTCCCGGGGAATTCTATGATGTAAAGCTGATGTCGAGTGAAACACAATCCGAACTGCTTACTAATTGGTTATCGCCACATAATACATCAAAATAGATCTACAAACACAAACTTGCCACGAAATCATGTTATATAAAACTGATGTATATATTACTTTACCAATATTTTTTTTTTATTACGCGATAAAAGGTTTTAACAATTAAAATAAAATATCTCATTGATATTAGAGTATGCTGAGATAACAACAACAATAACACACGTTTGATTATGACCAATATACTGTAACTACCTTAATCTGATTTAAAAACTATTGTATTGCTTCATAATTTGAAAAATTGAAAAAAAGGTTATAATATTTATTTTTATTTACGTGAAATTCAACCTGTTAATATATCACATCCCTTTCACTGGCCATTCGTCCAAGACAATGTATGTATCGTCCTGTATTGAATAGGCAGTTTGTCAATTTCCTTGTAAAAAAAAATAATATCGAGGGCTTATACGAATTTATCTCCTGAAAATGTGTTATTTCTCCTGTATATTCAGCTCCTCATGTAAAGGAATATTTTTTTTCAGTCTCCCTTTACCTTTGGATAAAGTATCTATTTAAGCAAACGAATACATCATATCTCTCATTTCATTTATCAATGACTGAACAGATATAGAAGTTTGACATTTTATAACAATATCACAATTTGCCGTATAGTTCAAGACCGGAATTGCAACATATATCGTAATTTAGATTAAAACACCCTGATCGGATGCTATTATTACATTGTTAATGTAATACTCCATTTATCATAATTTAGAAAATGCATATTTCGCTAGTAAATATGTTACGACCGTAGAACATGGAACGGAATGTGCGCTGTTTATATCAAATGGAACGTTGACAAAACGAAACATAACATTGTATCATCCATATTAAATTGATACATAGTTATATTTTGTTAAAGAACGAAGATTTGCGAGATTACTTCATGATGCTTTTGGTATACCTAATGGACGAAGTTGATAAAATGTATGTTAAGCAACCTTTTTTGTAAGAAAGTGCAAATGACGACAATTTCCTGTAGTATTGTATATAATTGGTCTCCCAAATGTATGAATCCTTTTAGTTATCAAACTAATACTTCTTTAACAATAAATATTTAATTTTCACATTGGGATGCAAATTATGCAAATTAGAAAAATTGAACATTATCCTTTGGGTTTTTTAACACGCATAATTCATATAACTTAAACCCTCTACCGATCAAAGCAACTATAAACTGAACTTGACGGTCTTATAGCATGTTGTGTTAATATTAACATATGAGCAATACTAAATCATAAGCAAAATACACCTACTTAATTGCGCGACAAATAAATACAACGTTTGAGGTCATTACAAGCAACACAGTTGTTGCTGTACTTTTCAGTGTTTTATGTAAGACGTTTGAAAACATACAAAAAAAAACGAGCACGTGTGTAATATGCTTGTACTTGTACTATGAGGACTCCCAAAACAACTTAAATTAAACACAGACTGATAGAATACTGGTTCATAATGTTTGCGATAGCAGATCTACAGAAGGAAACACACACGTGTTCACGATTTTAAACATAAACCGCCCGAATAAAAATCGTTGTTTCGTAAAATTGGCTTCGACAGTTTTAAATACTCTAACTGGTCATCATAGCAAACAGTTGGCGAAGATATTAGTTTCGCATTTCTAACTTCTGCATGAACGAAAAAGCTTTTACACCGTGTCAAGCAGCGAGTTGAAGAAACAAATAAGCGAGCATGTTCTCAAAACGATATTATTTGTCCTCTGATTAGATAAGGATATATGGCATCTTTTACTCCTAAATTAATATCAAAATCAAAACTACGTTTTCGATCTCAATGAAAAACTAGTGATTTTTTTATTACGACGGTCACTTCTATCGATACTATCAAAGCGGCGTTATTAAAACAAAGTAGTAAATGAATTGCAATATTTGATTCGGTGAGTAAAGCGGACATTTGAATACAATAAAATGAAACCATCAGTATTTTCAAATTATTTAGAAAGTGTGAAGCATTTTGAATTTTTGTAAAGCGCATAAGGGACATCTTTACTTAAAGCGGTTATATACTATTTTCATTTTATTTTTTATCTGTAATTTAATACCAACTTTGCATGACAACAATGTTTTGTTATCTAGGTATGTTCCAGCGGTAAGCTGATAGCAATATTTCCAGAAGGCATTCAGTAATGTTTAAAAACCAGTTCTGTTCCCATCTGCACAACATTTATACTGTTGCAAAGTTAACTACGGTGCATCTACACATTCATGTAACCGTTTTGTTACAAATTACACTACACAATAAACGCACTGAAAAGAGTGTGTGCCTATTTCATTTCCATCGATTAATATTAATAAATGCATATGTGTGACACGGTATTGAACGGTCACAATATGTCTTTAAGTTACAAAATATTCCCCGATGTACAAACGGTGTCTTGGGCGGCTCTATACAACATCAAGCATTGGATTTTAGTATTCATTGTTTCCTTATGTGTGAGTGTGTGTGTTTGTGCATGTGCCTGTGTGTCTTGTTAAAAAAATAAGAAACCACAAACTTGATTATTAGAACAACTTCATTTCCTATTGTATTGTATACTTGTAATATTTGTGTTATACATTGCAATAGTGTTGCATGTCTCTTCCATTGAACACTTTTTGCATACATAGGTCAATAAAGAGACACCAACTCTCCTGCTACAATGCGAATTGCTTCTGAATTCTTAATTCAACCGAACAATCATGTTACCATTGGGACAATTTTATAGCGTCAGCAAATATGGCAGATATCGACATTGTCCCAAATGACAAATGTTGCAGGAAATGTGGTCTATTCTGGACGAAGATACCCAAAGGGCGAAGCTGGAATGTGCAATGACATGTCACCATTAAATATTTCAACTGGAAATTATTCATGAAGTTATGGCGCATCGATTGCGGCTCGTACTCCCACATAAATTGCTTTCCTATACAGTTTTTTGTCAGATGAATAACGGTAATGAAATGCATCGTTTGCTTGTAATAGAATATAAGCCTTAAATGTAAAACAAGAGTATGATGGGAGTGAATATTTGGAAACGCAAACTTCAATGAAGAGAGGTGAGCCTTGATAAATTTGAGAATAGTATATCTTTAATTTCTACATGCATAGTTAGTTTAAAAACATGTATGGACAACTCTCATAAGTGTCTGTAAGACATGTTGAGTTTTTGTTTAACACATCCATGACGGATTTCAAGTTAAGTATAACCCAAACATACACCGAAGCGATTACGAAATAAACATATCTATTTAAGCGAATAACTGATTTTGGTATGTAATGATGGGAATGATAGTATTATCAATTTGAGGTATATTTGTAACTGAATCGTGCGCACTGCAATATTAACTTGCTTTGAATATACTATAGTAACATAATATAAACTTCATAATTACGAATAGGTTTATTAAAGTAAGTGAGTAAGTACGTTTAAGGAAGATAGGAAACATACGAGTACATCAGACTTAAAAGATATGATATCATCGTTTAATCTTAGGAGCGTTAAGCTTAAGCTATATTAAGGGGTGTTGCGGCAGTTTATTTAATCGAAGATATATTTATAGCAACACCTGATGCTATTATCACAACCTAATAGTTTTGTTATCAGAATCTTTTTTTCTTTCTTTTATTTCATTCTTGTTTTTTCCTGGAGCTTTTCAGTCATGTTGTTTACATTAATCAATTTAAAGCATTTAATCACAAACTTCAAAACATGCCGAAATCTGTCAACACGTCCCTGTTATTGATGATTTAGGTCGAGTTTGATACTGTATGGTCTTATCTTTGTGATTAAAATTTAATATTGTATTTTGTTTTTTTTTATTTTGTTTTTGTAAGCTGTTATGATCACAGTTATGCTTGTACAAAAATTCTAATGTTTATGCATTTCTCTAACAATCTATGTATCGGTACTTGGGTTTTGCCTAATTGCTGTATTTTATAAAATTTGACTTAGACGGTAGGGATTGTTAAACAAAAATACCTATGTTAAAAGTGCGATGACCCCCTTTTTTATTTTTTATTTATTATAAAAGCACGAAGATAAACATATTTGAGCAGTTTCGCAGAAAGTTATTAGATAGAACTTTTTTTGGGTGACATACAAATTATAAAAATTAATTTTCTTAAAATTTAACTTGTGTTCTCCATTCTTTTGGTAGTTTGTGGTTTAATTAAATGGTAAATGATGTATCTTAGGTTATACAATATCTACATGTTGCCAATTTCATAGGTTATTAATTATTTTTATGTAATTAGAGATTTTTCAGTTTTAATAAAAAAGTACATATTATATAATGGTGAATAAAATCAGAACAAGGCCGTTGACCCTATGTTTTTATTTCATTTTTCATATAGTATTTGTATGTAGTACGAAAATATTAATTTTGAACAAAATCTATTAGATGGAAAAAAATCAGCAAACTGCAGCAACACCCCTTAAATGATTTTGGAAGCCCAACTTTATTATATTTTAGGTTTGGTATAGTAAATGTTTCGTAATCTTGAACTTTGATAAAAAAAATAATTGTGAACAAAAATACAGAAATCAATGTAATCCAGTTTATTACACATAGACATATGTTACAGAAAATTGTTTTACTCGAATTTACTACCGTAGATATTGTTTCTGGCATTCCGACACTCATAATACTTTGGCTGCTTGTATTCATCGTGTTTAAAAGCATACTATGTTCACGTCTACTGGTTACACTATTATAACTCTGATATATGACAGAAGCGATCAGACCGAACTAATAACCTTCATACAAGTTATAAATAACCTATGTATCAGATAGGGCACACAATACATGGAACATGCATATACACTTTGTGAACTTTTACACACACACCGAGATTGCTTGATCTCGTTCTCATTATTAGATTGTTTTTTTTCTTCAAATATTAGGTTGTCTGCGTGTGACTGTCTTTAAAGTTAATCGATACATATTAATTCTATATATTCCGTCTAACGCTCGAAATAAGTTTCATTAACACATATATTCTCTGTCAATGGAAGGGAACTCATGTGTTTATGAACAGCTACAACTTAGTTTCATTCTCAGAAAGATGTAAACGGACTATCTAGGACATTCTGTTAGCGAGGCTAATAAGCAGAAGCTTGTTTTTGTGTTAAAGCAAACACATTCACAAAGGAAGAGAGAAATTACGAGCGAAACATTAACACCTGAGTCTATGTATTATGAAGCTATATACAAAGTATCCTAAGATACATTGTCTTTTTATAGAAGACAAGTGACTATTAACCTACAATACTGGACACAAATGCTAAAACCTTCAGAGAAACGTCCGATTGAGGTTGGCTTTTGGTACAACCGACGACGAGTTTCGATGTGGGGACAATATATATCTTGATAATATGAATTGAATTATGTAACAATCAAATGAATGGAAGGTAAATTTAATACACTATCTGAGGGTTATAACTCGCAACGCTACGTTAAATTGTAAAATTTCTTTATCTGTCCTCGACTCCAATATTCCAAAAAATATTAATTCAATAAAATCAAGGAACTTCGCTTATTGCAAAATATATGTGTCCAGTTTTCATTGTGTAGTGCGTACTTTTTCTGTATAGTGTTACACAGTGTTAAATTATTACTATTAGTAACACATCAAAAGACAATGAATGACATACAGTCATACTCATTGGAGTTATAGAAATATGTCAATATAAGATACGGCGGAACCGAATTTCGTTGTTTGCGGCATTCGTGCGATTGGTTGATCTATTAACAGTTAAGAGCAATAACACTTTAACGGAGCTATTTACAAATTGTTCGTCACATAGTTTCATCTGGAGTCTTAATTATTACCATTATTTAGTGCATTGGTACGAAAACCTATGCAGCGAAACAGGTTATTGCCAAAACACACGTATTTAATGCCACATAACGCTCACCACGCTACAAGTTAAACGTTTGTCTTGACAGGCAAATTGCGTTCCTGAATATTCATATGAGGTATACATTTAAAAAAACTAATATTATGTTATCCTGATGTATAAGAACCCACTTAAAATGATATCATTGAAATAAATTTAGAATTATATTGAGTTTCACCATTTCCACGTGCAAGAAGATAAACTCATACATATCCCACGTGCTTAAGCGTCCGATCGTCACGGATGAATTATTTAATCTTGAGCTTGCTCAGAATGTAATCAAATGACCACATGTAAAATTTTAAATCCAAATCTTTACTAATAACTGAGATATTCAAGTTTGAAAAGTGTTGCGTTAGAAAAGTCTCCAAGTGTATGTTTTATTTTTGGCTAGTGAACAATGTCGTATTCGTTACAGGACAATACATACACCTGTACATTAAACATCTCAAGCATATATAAAAAGGAGACAAGCACCCATTAGAAAATTACAGACCAGTTTCACTTACCTCTATAATCTGCAAGATACTGGAACACATTTTATGCAGAAACCTCCTAAAACACCTTGAATCAAACAAAATATTAACAAACTTAAACCATGGATTCAGATCCGGTAATTCGTGCAAAACACAACTGATTACCACACTAGACGACTTCCTCAATGAACACAACAAAGGACACCAAGTTTTCATAGCCATTCTAGATTTTTCAAAAGCATTTGAAACAGAACCACACAACAAACTCCTTCACAAGCTCCACTAATACGGAATCCAGGGAATCATTCACACATGGGGCTCACCAACTTCCTCACCAAAAGAAACATGAGAACAATAGTTGAAGGAGAAACATCAGATGAAACCACCGTAGACGCAGGTGTACCCCAAGACACAGCCCTGGGACAGATAATGTTTCTCTGCCATATAAACGACCTCACAGATTGCGTAAACTTATCCGACAGACTATTCGCAGACGATTGCCTACTGTACATAACAATTAAAAACGAAAACGACCATCACACTCTACAAAAAGACCTTCTCAACTTAGAAAAATGGGCTAGCGACTAAGGCATGAGGTTCAATGCCAAAAAAATGTTATATTATGTCAATAAACCAAAAATCAAACAAATTCGATGAACTAGACAAACACATATTACAACAAGTACAGGACAACCCATACTTAGACATACTAATATCAAACGACCTCAACTGGAGCAAACACATTAATAACGTCCACAGTAAAGCAAACTCTACACTTGGATTCATACGCAGAACCCTCAGAAATGTACCTGAAGCATGCAGAAAAACAGCCTACATAGTACTAATAAGATCAACCATGGAATACGGGGCAACCATATGGAACCCATACTAACAAGGGGACATTGACAATCTAGGAAGACTACATAACAGAGCAGCTAGATTCATAAAAAATACTATACCAACAGAAGCCCCGGTGCACTAACAAGCATGAACAACGATCTCAAGTTGGAAGAACTCAAGGAAAGAATAATCAGTCTTCGCCTCATCCTTATGTACAAGGTGGTTGAGGGGTTGGTACCATCACTTACACCTGACACATTCCTATAATTGTCTAAACCTAAACGCAAAATTAAAGCAAAAACCTTTTCGGATCATTAAGCAACAAATTTTGTAAACAGTCAAGTTTGCAACAACTCAAAAGGCCTACAAATCCCAGATAGCAAAGCTATACAGTATAAAAACTCCTTCTTTGTGGACACAGCCATTCACTGGAACCACCTCCCAGACAGGGTGGTGCAGAAGGACAGCGTAGAGTCGTTCAAAAACGCTCTACAGAACTACCGCGAAACATAACGCGCTCTCTCATCCCGTTGAATAAAAACCGCAAGTCGGGATCTTCAACGTAAAGATACAGATACAGATACAGATAACATGACTGTGTGATAGTCTTGGAACGACGTAAAACCCGTTGGGAGCTCTTACCAGTTTGAAAGCATGCAACACGTCACACAATAATCAGAATCACTTCAAAAGGAGATAGCACAATTATAACAAGAAAATATACAAAAGACATAAATAACAAAACAATGATTTATTCTTTGGTCACCACATGGATAACATATATATAAAACACACGATGGGGATAATGGAGGTTATAATCAACTGTAACCGGCTGAAACCACATCACACCAAGCATCGCCCTGATCACAAAAGACACAAGTGTAAATACAGATTAAGCGCATGACGTTTGAAATTAAAAAATGCATACAGGAGAATATAAATTCGATTTGTTATTCATCATAGCAAAATAATAACTCCTTGTTGAGGCACGAAAACACTCTGATTCGACACCTTGATGCAATTTTAAATAAAATACTAGCGAATGTTAATACAAAGTTCTATCCTGATAATGTGTCTGAAAATTCATTATTTCTATCTGTGGCTGTTATGATCAACATAAAAAAAACGTTTGGTTGTACCGAATAAACTGGACGGCAATAACTATGGTAACGCTTATTTTTCTTTGATAAGGTATGTTTCATTAAAACGTTATAAAATGGTGTAGTGCTGATAAATAAAGGCGCCATGTTCCTGTACACATTAGGTTGTTGCTGTCGTATTCTGTGTGGTGTAATTATAGAACATGGATTACTTAATGAGTGTCAGATTAATAATGCCTTCATAATTATTACAAACGCACTATAATTAAGTAATGTGAATATAAAATGAACTTGTTACAGACTCACAAATTATATGAACAATTTTCCAAGAACAAACTGAGCGTTACGTGCTAAACGATAAAGATAATGTTATTAACTAATAGTATGATAACAAGATTTACTTATGAGAATTGATGTATTAACTTATAAGCCGGTCGTTGTAAATAGCAATGTTAAACATTAATAAGAAGCATATGTATATTCAAACTAATATGCCGGCTTATTGTTATATAGATTTCAATTATGCAACCATACTTTGCAAGTAGTAATATGGCAAATAAATGAAAACGGAAGCTTACACATGCTCCTTGGTGTAAAACATATAGAGCCCCTACCAACGATTTTTTTTTCAATCAATTGAAATTGTTTCTGAGTGACATATGACTACCAAACTACTAAATACATTTATGTAATCGGTTAAATAAGAACGATTTGGTTATCACTTATCGTATAGATTATATATACGCAAGCATGTTAGATCTTTCTTCTATATCAAGCATGTGCAATAACATTATATATTGCAGTCGGACCACTTCTTTCAAATATAAAACCATTTAACGTATTTCTTCCATTCGAAATATGTTTCAGTCATGACTTTCATATTATTTAAATCGCTGCCATTTCAGATTAACATTGAATCTGTAACGATGGATAGTGGTTTAAAGCTGAAAATACCACTGTATCTGCAAACAATATGATGTTATGATTGCGCACCTGGTAGAATTCGAGTGCATCACATGATTACTGTATAAGCGCGTTCGACAACAAACAACAGTGTAGCGATTTGCAAAACAATACACAAATAGGCGTGTGTCCGTATGACGTGAATGTTTCCAACTTTCCACTTTCTAACATGTCTACCAAGCAAAAACTGCACCTTAATACACAGATGCGCAAATGTACATAACTGCCATGCTGGATAATACGTTTGTTAAGTTTCATCACTTGCAACAATACATTTTTAGTTACGCTATACGGCTATATAACCCATCCCCCTGAAAGTGGCGCATAACAACATGATATTTCTATAGCAAGGGATACATTCTTGTTTGAAATATAACAAAATAGTTCCCAAAATATAAGTTCAATACACCGTCCTTTTGCTGCTCATCTTTAAGCGATCACACATATGGTACAGTATTTCAAACTATGTTCGTGTATACATCACAAGGATTTATGATTTTTTAACCGTGGTGGTTCATATTTAAATGTCTAGTTGGGAGAAAACATCTTGCAAAGTAAAGCATAAATTGTTGATTATAATGATGGAAGACACAAGTATTATCGTTATGTTCATCTTTATCTTTCCTGGCCATGGTGCACGCATACTCGATTAATATATATCTTTTTTTTTCAATTAAAACAGTTCGCTTAAAAGGCATTTAGTGTGTTACACGTTTTGTATGTTCGGTAGTACGTCGCGACTAAATGGTGTGTACGAACTTCTCGGTCAGTCTTATTATAATAGCACACCAAAATTATGTTAAATGTTTTACATTCAATCATTATATGTAGATTTAATTTAAATAATTATCAATAACACAGAGTGCATATATTAGTACAACTGAAATCTGACAATATTCAAGTTATGCAAGTAATTAATCACTTAAGTATTATGTCAAAAATCCGGACAATCTTATATTCGCGATTCTACGAAACATTGATATTGTATATTCGTGACAGCACCATGTGTTTTGTTCAATTGGTAATTATTTACTGTTGCATATACATGGAGTAAAAANTGCATTCAAGAATAAAATGAAATTCATCTTCGAGCTTATTACAAACAATACACTTTCGTTGAACTAATGGAATTGGTGTAGGCCTAGCCCATCTACCAGTCTCAACATTTAATCTTTGTCAGAAAATACGTAATTTAGATAAACTTAATCGAAACTTGTTTACATGGCATATATTCAGGTACGGTTGAAATTGAAAAACAGCAACATGTTTATAAACAATTGCCCTAGTAGAAATTTGACGTCTCTCATTCCAATTTTGAACAAACGTGTCGCTCAATCTTTGCCTTAATACTGATATGAACAAATTTGCATTTCCAACATCTTGAAAAGCCAAGCATAAAAAAAATCCCAAGTTGCATAGTAGATCTTTTAATAATGTGCACTAATTATTCTTGTGTGGATACTCAATACTATCATTAAGCATAGTCAAATAAACTTTTTTGCTAAATTTATCATCTGATGTTCTTAAAAGTTTAATCCAATATTGAATTATGTTAATATATCTCCTGTTTTGATAGTTTACACGTCCAAGGTCACCATATGCGAAATCATTTTGAGTGCATCATTTGACGCCAGTCTATGCCAAATGTAAAAATTAATGTCCAATAGTCCTTTAGACAATGGTCTATTGATGATGTTTACAAAACAGTAAGGTTACCGTCGGGACAATTTTATAGCGTATCGAATATGCCAAATATGGGTATCCCACAAGGAAAATGGTCGGGCAGATGCGACAATAAATTTCCAATGACGTGATTGGCAAATTTTCATTGAAGGAATGACATAACGTTTACGTTGCCGTCGGGACAATTTCACAGCGGCAGCAGAAATGATATGAGTATCTCATAAGACAAATGGTGGAGAATATGTGACCTGTGCCTGAGATTATATATAGTGTGGGGCAAATAGCAGAATATTTTATAACATTTTACAGACAGAGCTAAAACATTTTTGACGAATGCTCATGCTTAATTTCGAAACAGGATAATACTGTGCGTGTATACCATTAAGCACGCAACAACGCATGTTTGAACATCACTTCATGTTGTTCCAAATGACAGTTTTCAAATTTATTTCAGAATAACTCATCATTACACTGACACAATTTGTTATATACCATTATGTAGCCAGACTATCAAATACAATCTGTAATACACAAAAAAACATGGTGTAAATTTGTTAGCCTGTGCATTTGTGAATATTTCTCGTTTGATTAATTAACATAATTTAATAAATTCAAATAGGAAAAACGGTTAAATAGTTGATATTGTTGTTGCGTAAAGATATACACTATTTAAAACATTAAATGCATTTAGTGTAAATATAAAAATTCCTGTCCATATATTTATAAAATGTACCTTTATTATTTCGTTTGCTGTACCCTTAATTAAGACAAATATTCGGTGTGTTTTAGTCTAACATACCAATGTCTGGCCACTTTTGATTTGTAAAGACTGTGAATCACATTTATTCACATTACCACATTTTGAATGAGTGTTTTTTTACATAAAAAAATAATAGAAATGTTATGTTTCTAAGAAATCTCATAGGCTTTATAATTATTTAATCATAAACCGCGGACACGCCGAATATAAAGTACATTCTACTCTCAAATATTCCAAAATGATTACTGTTTTGGTCTTAACTACGTTATGATTAAAATATAAATATGAACACATACATAGACAATTCTTGAATATGGATTTAACGATTACATGATAATAAATAAACAAATACCATTTGAAATATATTCTCGTCCTATTGAATGCGTGAAGAAAACAACTAGCAAAGAGCGAATATGGGTTGCACAAATATAACTTATGACATATAACACATTAAAAAAATATGCGTTGGATGTATTAATGTTCTATAAACAAGGGCAATACAGAAACATTTCAGTTTTGAAATAAGCATTGTTCATAGCATACACGAGGTATTGTACGAACACTAACCTGAAATAAAAATATGAATTGCAAACTAGCTGATCATGAGTTTGCTCGTCTACTTCAATTAGAAACGGCGTGAACCAATTCTTGGTGATTAACTTCATCTCTATATTATTGCACAGATTCATCCTCCGTAAATAATCCAGTTGTCGCAATGCTTTCAACACCTACATTGTCATTCTATGTAAAACTAAACCATCTTTACTGTAAACCATGTATCTCGAACAATTTTTAACGAATGAACTACACACCGGTTGGTTTCGAAAGCTAATAAAATAATTTATCAGGAAAATATTAACATCAGTTCCATTGATCCAGCAGTATTTCGATACCAGCCCTCGGAAGTTGACACTCACGGTACAATTTTTGGTCGGACACAAGTGTGTCCAAATTAGCAAACAAAGTTGAACTCCTTGTCTCTAGTATAGCATGTTAAAAAAAAAATGGGCTTCCCTCCTGTTACCTTAATAGTCTGCAGGTAATCATTAGTCATGCGGTAATGCAAATGCATAATTTAATTATAATGTGTATGTGTCCTAAAATTAAGTAACATTAAAGTAATTAATATTTAATAAAGAAATAACTTCAGGGATATTTCATCATATAGCTAATGTGTTAATTCACATAATCAGAGCCATACGATAATCTTTACTATTGAGAACACTTTCTATTTTTGTAAAGGATTTACTATGTTTCGGAAAACGTTTATGTCGTGTCTGTATTCCCATGGATTGATAATATATATTAAATATATTTTATTATATAGGTTAACATTTCTAGGTTCAATTTAAAAAAAAATAGATATAAGGAGACAAATAGTATAAGGTATATAACATGATATGATTGATTTATATGAACCTGTTAAATGGAACATCATTGGAACCCATCACACTGTGTACTTTTTTGTTCGTCAGATTAAAAGGTTATGTCTGTAGCAGAAAAACAAAACGCAAATGTCCATGTATAAGCGATTTGGAATTGTTGCAACTGCGTATCCGTGTAAAACAATTATGGTGGTTTTATATCGTGAACTGCTTGGTGTATCGATTTTTTATTAAGAGTAAGACGTTTTATATCCTGATGTAATCTGATTACCTTTTTTTCCGTGTATCAAGGAGGGCACGTATAATCAACACCATACTCTACACCTATAACCGGAAGATCATCTCCGCCCACACGAAATGATTGATGTTGAACATAGTATAGTTGATTAAATATATGATGGTAATTTGTTCGCTCGTGAACGCCCTCAACGACAACTGATGCACGCCTGACAAATGTATTGTTACGTTCTGAATTTAATGCAATAAGACGCATCTACTCTGGAAGACGAGGTGTTTCCGTCGTAAGAATGTTTGCGGTATTTGCGATGCAGATATGCATTTGTTCTGTTTACTTTTTTGTTTGCAATGATAGGCAATTAGTTGCAGCTGATTGTTCAGAAGTGCGAAATGGCATCGACTCATAAATAAGTTCAATCTAATATGAAAGACGTCTTAATGGAAATGTATTTGTGATGGATTTTGTAAAAGTCTTTGATATCTACATTTTTCCAAAAAAATACATATTTCCAGATTAAGAAAAATGTTTTTCACGAACGCAACGAGATTCCTCCATTTAAAAAAATGGCGCATGATGTTTTTTTGCAAACGTTAGTATTTTGTTATTTTCCAGTTCTTTCGTTTTCATTTGAATCTTGAAGTAAGCTACTCTTACGAGCGATCACACGCACATTCTCGTACAAAATGCGCATACACGTTTTACTGTAAATTTCATTTATATTGAAATATAAAAGTAAGATCCGATACAGTGTTTTAGTTATTGAAAGAGACCAGAACCCGCGATAATTTACAAATGCATATATAATTACCAACAGTCTGTCTCGATACAGTTAATAACTGAGAGTGGCGCTATTATGACGTATGGTTCCCGTTGATTGTTTAATGCGTAGCCTTCAGAACAAGAATAAAATGTTTGCCTACTAGAAGACAAATACGATATGGGTATTTTAAACTTGAGCTTAATGCATTAATTTGTCGTTACATCATATTTGAATGTGTGGGTCTTGTTGCAATGCATGTCAGGTTTCATATCTGTATAAATGTTTAACGAAGCAAAACTTGAATATTGTTAAACGTGTAAAGTAAATATATTGTATATCTTCGATGAATTGCGCGTATGGGGACACATGGAGTCGTTCCGTTGAGGTATCATTTAACATGATTTTATAACAAAAGGAACGACTAAACTAAAAATCAATACTCACATTTAACATGTTAACATTCTCCGCTATTTAACCTTTGTAATTTCCTAATTTGCCTTACCAGTCTGGAAAACTAGCAATTGTGAGTTGAACTAACTAACTAACTAACCTAATCCTTCGCCACATACTTGCCTTTGCACTATTAATGATATAGTTGTGAAAACGCAAATCTGCAACATATGTTATATCAGGTTATTGTTGAAACACACTTCGTCTATTCCTTATCAATGTATTAACGGTACATGGCCTCAGACTGTCAAGAAAAATAACTTACTTGTTAAATGATACCTCGGCTCTGCGGCACTAAATATGTCGTGTCACAAGTCTAATTATCATACAGTATATAATTACTGAACTACCCAGGTGACAGTAATAAAGAATAATTACAATATGAGTGTTTGAAATATATCATGCTATTTGTATATGCGTTTATGAATTCTGATTTGTGTTATGGGTCATTTTGTCGAAACTTATGTTATCAGTGGTATAAGGTGGTATATTAAGTTTGCAAATGGAATGAACGTTCACTCGCGGAATGAACCGACGTTAACGCACGTATTCTGATACAAAATACATGCATGATTGCAAATAACAAAAAACAAAACAAAATTAAAGAACGGGGTTAGCAATCGTGTTAGCAGTCGCAGTCTTTGGTATTACTTTTGTAGATACATTTATGGAAAAAAATCGTTATGTGTGGCTTTCGTAATGTGTTCGTTATTGATACAACAAACAGACATGAGTGGAGCAATCTCATTTAAATCATCTCCAGTCTGCGCTTCTTTAGTCTATCCTCTGACTGGAACAGATTACATTACATACGAGGTAATGCTACAATGACCTTTTAATAAACTTTAAATAACCTCGATCAAATCGTCGCTTTCCGTATGTTTTGGTTTGGAATCATAAAACGTTATGCATGAAATTAACGTGCACGATGACTTCTTGGATATCTCCTTTCATCAATCTGAAATGTAAGTGTTTGTAAGTGTCTTATTTTGAAGGCCATTTGCAATTGAATCAGTTAATGCTGTGTTAAGATATTGACAACGTTTCGATGTCATTTAAGGATATACAAGGTTAAGCTGAAGTTGCACTGTAGAAAACTATCACAATAATTTGCAGAGGCCTACAAATATAAGTTACCAGACATTCTGTACTTTCATGTCAGAATATATTTTGTTCGCCATTTTATATGAATACACTTCCATATAACTATTCGTACATATAAGATGTGTTTGTTACCAAGCAGCGATAGCGAAGCATGCCGAGACAGTATTATGTTTTAAATAATTGAACATTGTCCTAGTGTCTAGACTATTATATAGTTATCATGATTACGGGACTAATGGCGAGGTTATATTTCATAGAGTAAACGTCTTCAGATAAAATATAAATCACATATAAGTATGTTGAATTATACATAATGGTTTTTACATGGTTATTTTAAGCCACCTACACGTTATGCCGCACCACTTAATAAATAAAATTTGGGAGAAAGATTACATATATATGTTTCTTTCAGGCCAAGTCATAGTCCATAGTCGGAATCTGAGATTAGTTTACAACTACATAACATGATTGTATGGTTTTGTGTCAAACACTTCTGTAAACGACAGTAAAGTTGATCAATAAATACATTTGTTATATTGGTCGGACTGGAGAAAAACAAATCACAAGCTTATTCATTTTGATGAGGATATTATGGAAATCACGGCTGTCTGATAACTTGCATCACGTTATGACATTTCATGTGCGGTAAATATGTATCGAGGTAACAGAGCATTGTCACTTACTCGTTAGTGCTGCTATGATCTATAGTTTACGATGCTTTAATAGTAGATACATGTATTTATTGAACCTTTTAAGATACTTGTTTTTAATATCAATCAAATGGTGGGTTAATACGTTTAATATAGACGATTTCGTATATTTATTGAATCACACACACATTTATTCTTTTTATCTTTTTGCTTTTTAATATCCTAACATTAATGTCATTTAATCATTCAACAGGTGTCTAAATTGTTTTAAAAATTCATACACAGACTTTTATGAAGAAAACTTTAATTAGAAAATCTTCACATTATGTAGATATGTAATGCGGTGATCATGTCAAAATTTCTATCTTAAGATAGCTATATGGTTTAATTAACCATTAAACGTCTACAAAAATACAAGTTTGAATATCGATATGATGCCATTTAGACTACATGGAATGTTAAAACTGAATGAAATAAAACATTGCTACGAACACACACAGTCCATCACGCATTGTTGTCATTTTGACAACCAAATTGATTGTGCAGTTCTTGGATTTGTTTTAGTTTGGAATACGTATCCATTTCTTAATTTAGTTTAATGTGCCTATCCGAACAGATCCCACAAGTATTAACTATATTTTGATTTCAGAACTGGTTTTATTTCCATCTTTCAGCCGAAATCCTATTTAAATTAAGGAGTATATTCTGCATCAGCCTGAATGTTGTACCGCTTTTTACGGGATGGTCTTTGGAGATTTCGAATATTAATGTATTCTGTCTCAGTCTGAAACGTTTGATCACATTTGATAGGACGGTCTATAGATATTTTGAATATTAATGCATCACTCAACAGGTTTCGGACAATTTATGAACTGTATTAAAAAAAGAAATATTTGTTTAGATGTTTCGTTTCAAATTTAATAACACACAGGTTTTCTTTAATTTTGTGTTTTATCATGAATTTTTTATATTATGGGAATTTAAAGTCTCTATATAGATTTATTTAAAAGATTACCACTTCGAAGTGCATGGCTTTTAGGTATCGACTAGTGTCCAATTACTTTTGCGCCATGAATGGAACGCATTTAAGTTTATATTTTATGGAAACCTTTTGATAATCCAAACACATATTAAAGGTACTTGTTTTTCTTTTGTCGTAAAAGCTAAAACAAACGTTATATTACTTGCGGCGTTAACGTTTTACCAAATGTGTATACAATATATGTTGATTCCTCATAAACTTATGAAATAGCTCTCAAATTGTTTAAACATATACTTTGAAAGTGCGAAATACCTTACTTATAAGTGAATTTATAAAGGTTTAAATGTGGTTGGTGAAATAAATTAACTCAGTTGTGATTAGAGAGCCATAGTATAATATGCACGTTCAAGCAGTATATATGTTTTGCTAGATAAACATTATGAATGCCATAGTTACATAAATGGAGCAAAAGTAAAATTTGGATTCAACTCAAGCGACAACTCAAAAATAATTTATTAGGTTTATAAAACTCGGTGTTTGCGTAGAGAGCTTTAAGCTTCATATGTACTTTATTTCAGATTTTTTTCTTCAGATCAAACGTCTTGTTGCTTTTATTGAAAACAAATAATTTAAAACTAGCATATGCATCCTGTCACAGCTAAAAAGTGCTTAAGCTAGATTACTATAATTAATCGAGACCTTGTTCTTCCTTCTGCACAATTAATCTGGCTGGGGATTGCTGTTGTGTGTGTTACAACGCTCTTGTCATTTGATATATCTAATAATTATATTTGTGATTCGTTTTTGTAAATAAGTTTTACATTCTCAGTTTAAAGTACACGTTAAATACTTTTTGTCTATACGAGTTCTTCAAAACATTTAATCAAACGCTCTTTGATTTTCATCTGAATGCAGTTAAATATATTGATACTAGTAATGCTTTGGTCATAAAACAATCACTCAACCAAAGCCTGGGTAAATGGTTTTATCTAATCTTCACACCATGTATTTATGATCTGAAGTGATAATAGTTATGCATAAGTCTGAGGAAAGCATTATACGACTCCTATATTTAACATGTCGTACAGTCTTTACATTAGCAATGACACACCTGAATATACACCCGTTCGGTTAATGACATGATACCAGTTCTACTGCATGAAACGAATATAACAGTAGAGAGTAACAAAATGATTCAACACACTCTTGCTCATCACGCAGATCGTGCCCAAGTTTGTATGGAAAACGAGTTAGTGTATTCCATGCATTTTCGACTAGAATTACACTGCTACTGAAAAATAAGTTACATCTTTCAACATTTTTTGATATTTATACTTGCATAAACAATCATCATTACATTTGTATGTTATGTGCCGATACATACTTAATTGCATGTTTGTACGTACAGAGCTGACAGAAAAAACACGATAATCATTGGGGAGACATAATTAACAAACGAAACACAATAAACCTCTACATGTATTTATCCATAATCTGTGTTTGTTACCAAGTATAGTCACATGTCAAGAGAGCGTGTCAAGAATGATATAATTGTTAATTTATCAAGTTTATAGTATTTTAACACAGATATAAACCATAACTCGATAAGTCTATTTGAAGGTTCAAGCGATGTAGGTATTTGGTATTAGTCAGGATCTCGACATAATACATACCTAAATATAATGATCATCAATGTCAACATGTTCACATATCGATGTAGTATGTATAGTTTGTTTCACACATTTTGGAAGGCATACAACATGTACTATTTTTAATGAAATCGCATAAGTAATATGTCCCATAAGCTTTCATATTAGGAAACACATCGCATGTTTACAATACATGTTTTTCATTTTCATTATATTCAATAAGCGCTAGCCAATGAATTTAAGAAGTCCAATAAATTCATTTGCTATATTGGTCCGGCTGGAGCAACAACTCATTCACTTGTTCGTTTTGATGAAGGGCTAATGAAAATCTAGGCTGTCTGAATTCTTGCGACACGCTATGACATGATATGTGCGGAGATTATTAACGAGGGAACTCATCATTGTCAGTTTCTTCTTTTTATTGCTGCTATGTACGATTGTAAAATAATAAAAGCGTAGATACGTTTATGTATTAAATTATGTACGTAAACGCTTCATAACTGGAAACGTCTAAATAACTATAATGGACAAGTTTAATAAGTTTTGTATTTGTTCTTGAAGTTTCTATATAATTCAGACAGCATTGAAGGAACGCACATCACCAATTATTTTTATTAGATACGTGTTCAACTGAAAACGTCCAGTTTAAAAGGCTCCGAATATCGACAGTGATTTAATGTATATCAAATATGCGTGTAAATGTCATTTACAGTTTAGGTTTGAATTCAAATATAACGTTTGTCATGCATTCAATCTAACACTTTTGAAGAAATTTGTTTTTACAGATAATGGTTTTGTAATGCTATGTTTGCTTTAATAAACATCCATCTTTACGCTGATTGAAACAGTTAATTCTGATATCAGACATTCCTTTAATCAAAACGGTATAGTGTTTTATTCAATTAAGTTTCATACTGACAATTCTCTGGTTATGAATTTGTAGGTGCCTGTTACCTTAACAGTATTAACACATACTATAGGGTTTCTCTATGTAATTTAACGGCCCGTATTTCTTCCGACAGATTAGCCACAAAACAAAATAACTTAAAAAAAAATGTCATTTAGAACAATTTATATATTTTCAGAATATTTTTTGTTTTATTTTTAAATCATGTTATTGCATTTACCAGTTTGGGTTCCTAGTTTGAATACCATACGTATTTTAAACAAAATTAAACACCATCTATGATTATCATTCCAAAACAAAGAAGAGAATGACATATTAATCAACCATTTTATTTTTAGCTACATACGAATATACAAAATGTATGCACTATGCTTATATTAATTGATATACACATGATTGTTTGCTCTTATTAACTTTGAAATATGCTGCTTAATGTTATAAAATCAATTCATCAAATTCTTATTAATTAGTTGTAATCCTAGTTGCCTTATTATTGGGCTTCAGAGAGTCGTATTCGACTTACGCCTATTTTCTTCAGCCAAATATCAATGTCAATATGCTCCCAACTAATTAATAGCATTATACTGGCTAGTATCACGCAGATGGAAGACACACATCGCGTGCATACAGAACATTCACATGTTTTTATGAATAGTTATTTCGCAAGCATCTATAAATAACTCAACAGTAAATATTTCACTTTCACCATAACACGCCCATTCAAACGTTTTTAGTCAGATGATTCAGATTTGAAAACCACGGTTCTATTGTACAGTTGTAATATGTAAAAATGTATCAGTCTATTGCTTATTTTTTAACAGCAATAGTTAATAAAAGGAAGTATAATATATGTTTAATTTTGGATTGCTTAATTTGTGACTATTGAACATTTAGATAATATCATATTTGAATGACTCGTATCAATTTGGAAACGAGATTACCATTTTATTTCACCGTATTTGTAGATTACTTTTATGTTTAATACAAAACACATCGACTTTCTCAAAATACGGCCCGTAATTATTCAGTCAGACTTTGTCCACAACTTAACTTACAAAACAATTTTTGTGGACATTACAATGAGGTGCATATATCTAAGACATAAATGTGATATCAAATCCCAATACTTTGTATAGACCACACTTCTAGGTTTGTTTGCGTTAGTTCCCTAGAGAAATGTATGTCTTTGTCATTTTGCAGACATTTATTAGGAAGAAAGGCTAGCGGAGACAATTGGTACGATACCGAAAAGACAAATCGTTGCCTGAAGTTAAACCATGCAGTCAAGGTTTCAGACTACAAATTTCAAACGGCCTTAATTTGGCTTCTCATTTGAAGTGTATGTATCAAGAACTGCTTTTTTTTTCTTCATATATTATCACAATATTCAAGGTTTTTCATATGTTTTATTTATACACTTAAATTCAGTACAAGCGTGAAGGATTTAGATACAAAATGTTTTGACATTTACGCAGAGGATTCAACTGTAAGTTCATTTAATTTAAAAAGACAAGAAGAAGATAAAACGTCTAAAGTTAAATTAATAATCACATTCCATGAAGATGAAAGTAAAATAATGGTTAATGGCTAAGTTGCTTTGGCGTCCGTTAGATAGCAAAGTGAAGATCGAATAACGTTCACTCATTTTACCAATAATCATATTGATGATACTCACAAGTCCTACAAATTTATGATTAAAATATTGTTTTGAATATTTTCATTCAGTCCTTTATTTATTAATTTATTAGAAAATATTTTCTCTTCGGAATATGAAACTTTACAAACAATTGAAAATGTGTTGTTTACCTTTGGTAGTCTTAAAGGTAGGATAACTAGTGCCTGTAAAAAACAGTACTGTAAATTAAATACATTCTTTTTTTTTCATAAGACGGTATCTAGTCTCAACTTTTTATACATTTGTTTCCGCCGACACATTTCAAAATTAAATTTAAGTTTAAATGAAACACAATGCACGGTTCCACACGCATTGCTTTATATGGTTATAGATATAACTTTGTCTTCCAGCAGGTCCGTTTTGTACGATTTGCAGATGGTAGGACAAACATATTATGACAAGCATAATGTAAGAAACAATCAATATATAATGCAAATATTTCCAATAAAAAAAAATGTTTTCGGATTATCGTATTCTTGTAACACTTGAATGCTTTCGAAATTCATTTGCAAAAGATGCGTATATATTTATATAACATAAACATATTATAATACACAAAACGATTAGTTAAAACAGATTTGATTAAAATCCGCGAGCATGATTATAGGAATAAGGTAATCATATAAACAGAGCTGGTAAAATTTGGATTAAATGCGAAGTTAGCAAAGAAGAGCACTTTGGTGTCAACCAGACTTTTAACCATGTAATAGTTCTAGATAAATGCGCCAGCACTTAATAAAGTTACATTAGTAATTATTTTCGACAAGCACTATTAAGAAGAACATCGCGTGATTTCAGTACACTAAGTTCAGTTGCTTTGCATTGAACAACAGTTAACCAATTATGTAGGTCAATAGATACATTGCCCTTAATGGTCCGCCTAATCATACACGTGTTCAGTTTGATGAAGCGATTATGGAAATCAATGCTGTCTGATGTCTTACCAGACGTAACGAAATTATATGTATATACATTCATTTGTTGACGAGGCTTGAGGTTAAAATAAGTTTTCGAATAGAAAGATGTGTCATTTAAACTATTTGATATAGTGTAATATTTTTTTTCATTTGACTTCTCAACGTGACTTGATGTCACCTTAAATTCCATTTAATACAAGTTTGTTACATCTTTGTTCTGTATGATATGATTTAAACGCGCACACATACGAAATACAGCTAGTATTTCATTCAATATCCCAAACAAAGCAAACCGAGCAAATCTAAAATAAAACAAATATTGAGCATTCGAACTAGTTACAATTTCGTAATTTATTAGACTATAGTGAGAGGTATATGTATATTACTGACGACTCAAAGTGTGTTGTATCGTAAAATTAGTTAAGAGTTAAAACAAAATGTTGTTGAACTGTCCTTCTGTGTAATATTATTTACATAATTGACGTATGTGAGATAAACGGGAGTGTCCTAACCTGAATAAATCTCCCCCAAAAACCTCGTGGCTACCACACGTGGCAAGTAACGACAGACCACCTCTAGGTTCGAAGAGTAATTATGTTAATCATTCGCATATGGCATCGAAATTATATTTAAGAAACGTTCACGGCTGATCTGACAGTGACTGTTGTAATTTTGTTCCATTTACGACTTATTTAATTGTGTTCAGTACTTTGCTGCTGATATTGAAGCGGTTTATTCATCCATTTTTGTTCATATCATTTAAATATAATAGATGTTGGTTTACCATTACACGGAGTTGAAAACTTCACTGAAAGCCATTTCGTAAACTGGTCATAAAATGGGCCGAAGTTAATAAATACGCCACAGGAAACCGAGTTCAACATTTCAAAAGTTACCTGGAACCCCAGCAATAGGTAACAGACGATTTTATAACCATATGCGATGTGTATTATGTTGATAACTAATCATTATTTAGTCTTGTATCAAGTAAACCTGTTGTTAGAAGAGGTCATTAACAATACGATTGATAGTTTGTACCGATAAAGCTCATGTGAACTAGTATTAAGAAGTACGAACGCAGAAAGAGAGATGCTATGTCCATAAATGACCTTACACCAAGAAAAATATGGCAGTATTAAATAACCAGAGCATTGCTTTAGATGTGAGTTGGTGCATAGGTACAAAAATGGTATTAATTAAATATACAAAGTTGCTGTTCATGGTTACATGTCTGTTCAGTGACGTCTCATATAGATAAACAAATGATTTCTTATCTCCATCTGTTGTTGTAACAGAACTTTTTCTTGCAAAAACATATACATATACAGAAAACGATACTTCAGCTGCACAAGCAGGAGAACAACCTTTGTATAATATGAGGTTCTTTATTAATGGCAAAGAACCAATTCACAAACAGTGAGACACGAAACAAATTTACTAGACAATACATAACAAAATACAAATTATGAAAAGCAACAAAATGTTGCTAAATTGCAGATCAGAGTTATGGACCTTAACATAACACCTTGACTGTGACCTTAAACAATTACTCGGAACACATCTTTGTAGTTTCAATCAAATTCCGGTAGTCATCTCAGTTCATCTTCGCCTGTGGTCCCGATGCTCGTATTTATGTTGTTCGGCGATTTTATAGCAATCGGATTATTCACATGGTGGTGTAGCTTACCCTACGCCCAACTATCCTCCTTTTTTAGCAGTCGGGCGTGGGACCGTCCTTGGCGGAGTTAAACTCCCTGTAGCAGAAACAATTGTTTGATATGGTAACGTCCCAACATTAACGATAGCATTACGCCGACGCCGATTCCAACGGCGAGTAGTAAAGCTCAAATCGTTTGAAGAATAATAATTCGAGATAATTAAGCTATAAAAAACACAGTATGCAAACAACAAATACACATTATACATGTAGAATAAATTCTAACCACTCTTTAAAAAAAACAATACGAACGTTATTGACAAATAGGCCTTATATTCATCCAACTCGTGACCCATGGTTTTATGAATTACCTTTTTGTACATTAACATGCTTGCACCATTTCCATAAAATAACTAGTAATATTGTGCATTGTTTTCCAGCAGTTCTGCCGAACGCGTGGTTGGATGACACACATTGCGTGAATTCAATATATTAATCATTTCTTGTCAAAATGTGTTGCTCAATTTCCCTTTCATAACCCATGATTTGAATGTGCACCAATTAATACATTTGCAAAATTATTCCAATATGACGCTCGAAATCACAGCCTCACGAATTCAGATGAAGAAAATATGAAAATAAAGAATTTCTGACGACAAGAATAACGCAATGACAAATTATGTGGGATGAACACTCAATAAAGCATCACTATTCAGTATAGACACCATTATGAACACTCAACAAAGCATCACTATTCAGTATAGACACCATTATTCAGTATAGACATCACTATTCAGTATAGACACCATTATTCAGTATAGACACCATTATTGAATCGCTATCAATAACATGCTTTGGACACTGATCAAAGTTCATATATAGACATGGTGCTTGTACATCGCGTGCGTATCTTCCTATATGTTCATTCAAAACATTAACCGGATAATGATGTCTCGCGAACTATGTCAGATATGAATAAAAGGTAATTAAGTTGGCATTTGTCTACCTAATGTGCATCTTTTTAGAGTTTAAACCATAATACAAACTCGTATTGAAGACATGTATGCACTGGTAATATGAACCTTTTTAGACGTTACAGTGTATTCACTTAACAGATCGGTTGACATCGCTTTCTTGTATTTGGAAAATGTCTAGTGAAGACCATAATTACAAAACCAAACAAGTGCGGGCAAATGTTGGTTTGAAGAAAACACGTACAGAAAGGCTGTTTGAAAACAGGATATTATTGTGAGCATTAATGTGTTCCCCTTGTTCTTATATGAACTTCTGTTTGTTCCGAAAAAATACATTTTCGTGTTATTGAAAGTAATAATTGTAACAAATATTTTTGTATGTTTTTTTTCCGATTCGGAAATGTATTAAAATATAAACAAAATGAAGCTCCATATGTTGTTTAGCCTCCGTCTTCAAGTCCCAGATGCAATCTCATCTCGCACAGAATATGTTAAACTATGATAACACATTTCTACTTCTTTAAATATTAACATATGTGACACTTAAATATTTTGTATTTTCTCATGATTATCTTCCCATGTAAACTGTGATATTCTATGAACAAACAAGCCGTGTCACAACCCACTCACCAATCTTTTGTTAAAAAACTCAAATGCATAGCCATTCGAAAATGCTAACATGTATAACAAATACTATGATATTCAGACATTGTTAACATTTAAATGCTTAAATGGATATCTACGTAAACGTCTGACCTGAGTTCACTGGTTAAGTGCGTCAATCTTGAGATGTCAAGTTTCCAGACGTCTACGTAGATATCCTGTTTAGCACTTAAATTGAATAATTATTTGTTTCAATAACCTGTTTTACATTTTAGTTAAAACATATTTTAAAAAGTAAACGATAAAGCAGATACACTTTCGCGAATGTCCCGTAACTCTCCAACTTCTCGGGGACTCCCAATCCGCGAGAAGGGGAAAACATATGCATACCATGTATGGAATATTATTGCCTCAGTACATATGCTTATATCAGGTGCTATATTTATGTAAGAAGAAGGACTATAATGTCACAAGACGTAACGAATGGTGATAGTAACATTAATGAATAGTATAGATAAGGGATAGAGATAATGATTCGATGTGATGAGATACGCATTTATCATACTACAAAGGCCAAGTCTTGTTCATTATTTTGGCTTCCGTCGGTATATACATGGATGTTATCGGAATAGTTATGTTTGTACATGTAATGATTTTGGGCTATAGATCCGCTTTCTGGTTCTTTATCGGATTTCTTAATTATAGTTATTAGGTGCAAGTCAATATCAGGTCTTGGGAGAGTTCTTAGGCTTAAGTGGGTTCCTGTTTCTATTGTGTCTGTGCGATAATATTGGCTAAGCGCGAGCACCTTCTGCGCGTAAGGGAGTCCATTATGCTTTCTATGTTTTTGTTTACAGAAAGCTGGGCTCTGAAGCAACAGGCTCGTTAATTGTTTTTTTTTCTTTCATAGAGGCCGTGCACGGTATTTCGATTGGTTATTGTCTCATTTTTGGTACAGATCAAGCATTCCACATTTGATATGTTGTGATATGGCGCCTGTAGAGTAACGTGTCCCGGTAATTTTGAGTGCCGTGTTTGGGATTACTTGCAGTTGGTTAAATAGTGTATCGCAAGCATAGTGGTACGCGATGCTTCCGTAGTTTATTTTTGCCCAGATTGTGGCTTTATATATGCGCTTGATGGTTTTTGCGTCAGTTTCCAAGTTGTGTCTGTGCATAGCTTTTAAGAAATTAAGGTCTTTATGACATCAAGTCATTAATTTAAATATGTGATCTTTTCATGTTAAATGTTAATCGAATGTCATTCCGAGGAACGTCATATTATTAAGGAACGGGCGGTGGTATATCACAATGCGTAAATTTCGGCCGATCGTTAAATGGTTTTGATTTGCGTGCACTTTCGGAAAATACAATGGCTTGATTTTTTGATAGAATTATAAGGAAACAAACAGCTTTGCTCCTGTTTTCTATCGCAACCCGCATGCTTAAATTATCTCTAAATGTGGTGTGTTCATGTTTTATGTGAATAATGGATAACATTGAAATCTGTGCGTTTGTTTTAGTTTTTTCCTTCACTAAATAATCTTCAATAATATAACCACAACTGCAAACAATGATATATCGACATAATGGTAACTTATGGTTCATTTAGTCCAGCTGAGAGATATGTTTAAAACTGATCTGAAACGCAAACACACAGAAAGTCAAATTCGAAAATGATACAGATTATTCAAATATTACATTACATGCCAAGGCAAACCATCAAATGTGTAAATATGTTTTGACTTTGTTGAGTGCTTTACAATGATACAATACTTGCCATTGTATTAGTATGCTAATAAATGTATGTTCATGTTTTTGTACATATGAAATACAATGTTTCTAAGTAAACGTTGCTCTCACAAGCATTTCAGATAATTAAAATTAATTTATTTATGTTTTTGTATATGCAATCTTTTAATGTGTAGATTTTTACGGGCTTTTTTGAGTAGCATTACAATAGTAGAACATAAATAGATGATAACTTTACGAAAAACGCATAAGGGCATTAATAGCGACGTTTGTGAATTTGGGTATGTTGTTTTAAAAAATGTCGTAACTCAAATTTTTGTTATGAATCGATTGATTCGCTATTTCATTCGCGAGCGCAAGTTCTTCGTTTTTAACCTTATAACAAATTCCTCCCCGGATACCTCCATTACCGGATATTTGTGTCCCTCTTCCTATAACAAGCGGTTTCCAAACGGAACAGGCAACCATTTATAATTAGGGCATTTGTGTTCACAGTTTATGACTTCCGATCATTACTTAGCACGTTTTTTATGAAAAAATAACAGCTCCTTACTTCGAAATGGGCGATGATAACATTATCACTCCAATTGAAAGACATTGTCACCTCGAGACATGATTATTTGGGATGGGTCTGCTTATAATGCTACAATAAATTGTCACGAGAAGACGTGGTTATTTTGGGATGGGTCCGCTTATAATGACGGGTCTTATCAGAATGTAATGTACTTTCCCGAAAAACTGTTGAAACTTCGGTACATATTTCATGTTGATTTATTGTTTAGAACTTTGTCTTATTTATCTCTAATTGTATGTGCGTAGTATTATGATCTATTCCTTAATATACTTAACGATGGGAAACATCCAACTCTGTTGGAACAGAAAATCATTCAGTAATACTCGTTCGAAAACTAAAATATTCATGATATATAATCACCATAACTTTTGATAATCGAGAATTTTATGACAGCTAATACAATACATAAATAATGAAATAGCCGAATAAATAACTAAATGAGTATAACCCGATCGGCATCTTAGATCGATGCGCATAAGTAATATAATTTAAGACGTGCATTTCATTATTGACTGGTTGATGTTAAGTGCAGACGTGCATAACAGATCGTAAAGAGAATACTGTCGTTGAGTGTATATGCCAGTGTGTATGCGTCATCAGAAATTGAGTATTTTCAGTGTGTATGCAGGTGTATTCTCCGGAACAGATCTAGATGCCGACTACAACTATTAATTGTACGAATTTGATTTAATAAACATTTAATAAACATAATTTGTCTGCTTATTGCATGGCGTTTATTAAATAAACTATATTTATCTACATCTGTACAATCTTCACATGTTTCAATATGTTTTGCAGATTAATAGAGGTTCATTAGTTCCACAACGCTATTAAATACGTATAAAACCATGCGACTATTGTATGGACGCAGATACATAGAATGTCATAAGTTATTTAATGCACTTACTAGCGAATAAGCCACCCCACCTTAATATATTGACTCGATGCACATTGATAGTGTTCCTTAAGCTCTGTAATGCAAGTAAGACCGTATATATGCGCATGTGAATGTTAACTGGGTGCAGATCAACAGATACTCATCATTATTAAACCCGAATGTAACAGTATATGCAGGATGTGAGCAACGTTTTCTGGAAGCAGATTGATAGTGCTTATTAGTACCCAAACGATATAAAACTCGGAAAAAAACACACGAAGATTGCAGATGAATAGAAGTGCATTAGCCATTCGATGCAGTTAATATCGTATAAGCACAGTCAATGTGTTGACGCAGATTGATATGGTTCAATGAGCACTGTAATGCTGTTAAGACCGTATAAGCGCATTTCAATATACACAGATCAATAGGCAACCATCACGTATAACCCAGAATTAAATCGTATAAGCACGATGTGAACGTTATCTGGATGCATACTTATAGGTGCTCATTTGTTCCCCAACGCTATAACACGCGTATAAAAACTTGCGAAGATTGTATAGAAGCATGTAAATCGAAGTTACACAATCTGCACTATAAATCTGTATTCAGGACTCAATCTGTTGTTCACATCTGCATCCAACGCTAACTACAATTCTCCTACGACAAATTATTGACGCAGACTAATAGGGCTTCATAAATATCACAGTCTGCACTAAAAATCTGTATTACACATTCTAGTAGAGCCGCACAATCGCACCTCCTACTGTTCATCACGTGATACACAATCTGCACAAATAGTCTGTTTTCTGAATTCAATATGTTTTGCACGTCTGCATATAACACTAACTATATTGATTAAGGTTTCCAAAAAAACATAGAAGAGTATTGACATTATTATGCCAATTAACACCCAAATGCATGTCAAGTTATGAGTAACGTGTACCGAATTGCATAACGGGTGTTATGTTGACTGTGTCAGTTATAGGAGATTAAAATATTTGCTTTAAACAAAATGATACGCCCTTGCTCGACATTGTAATGTATAAACTTCATACAGAAAACAATGTTATATAAGGTTTAATGTTTCACGTATACGTATCACGTCATACAACACTCACTGTTTAACAAATTTGTGTTATGGCCTGCAGAAGTTTTAAGTAAAATATTCATCATAATAATAGATTATTCTAAGCGTAAACCATTTCACTGAATTGAAACTGTTAATTGTTGCTGTTAAAACATTATAACCAAGATATGAAACAGACATCCATGTGTCGCACTGACCTTCATTTGCACGCATACATACACTACCGTTTTATCCATAAGGTGTCTATATCATTGTTTGGTTATCGATGCATCTGTACCAATTGTGTGTTTACCCCAATGACCGATGTCTTCACGACATTTAAACGTTTTTACGATTTCAGCAGCCTTTGTGAAAATTAGGTTGTTTGCCATTAAGCAGTGAATAATTCATAAACTTAAGACAATTTTAGAACATTATTCCTTAAAACGTTGCAGTCTCATCTTTAAACACTGCAATTTACCAAAGTAAAGTATGGTTAGTCCGACATTTCGTTTAATGTTATGTACCATCATGCATGGTTAATGTAATGAATTGTGAGTTTGCATCTTGCAAACGTATTACATTTGTAAGACATGACCGGCATTCCGTTGAACAGAAAACTGTTTATTCTCTGTTTTATCTTTAAGATGTTGTGAACTGGGTACATGTGCCACTGCACTGAGTATGTCTGGACCAAGGGTGAGGTTTTGGGATCCATAGGGCGTGTATTAGTCAAATGATCTTTGCATTGGCCGTTAAAGGGCGGTGGAGGGATGAAAACAGTTTAATTGTATGCATTTGTTGTGTATTTGTGTGTCGTTTGTTTATATCACACTGTTTGAAAATCTATTCTACGCCATAAATTATGGACTAAATGCTATTATAAGGTTTCTCGTCTGATGGTGCATTATTGTTTGTTTATATTAACATACATGTACTTACCGGTTGAATATAATATAACGATTATATTATTTTGTTGCTGTCTTCTCACAACAAAATACAAAAAACCGAATAGAGAAAATTCAGTTTTCACTTTGTTTGTTTCATTATGGTTAATCTAAATACAAAGAACAAATGGCCATACACGTATCACCTTAACAAAATAGCAGCATGCAGTAATTAACCAGCAGAGAAACCCTTAAAACCATTGTGCTCCATATATAATTCACTACGCGGTAATTCCATCCGTTCTTATGATTGATAACGACGTTTAAGTCAAACGTTTAAGTTTGTAAAACATCCATTTGATCCAAAGCACTCGATTAACTAAGAAGGAATAAACAGCTCCTGATTGTGAATGAACTCTACGATAAATAGTGACCAATTCTTTATTTTATTGACCGATTTCAACGTTTTAAACTATATTTTGGTCAGTAAGATGTCAATTTAAAACGATTTCAGAAATGTTTTGTTTAGTAATTGTGGCGGGGTCTTTAATTACATGGGCTTGTACAACTTGGCCAGTTGTCTTTGTAACAGTGGGAAATACGGACAAACAGCACACAATATAAAACCATAGCGCTAAAAGTCACCACCTTGGAACAATTAACAATAGGGGTTAACGGATTACTCTTATAAGTATACCCATGATTAAGCATAATGAAACAAACAAAGTGAAAATTGAATTTTCTGTATTCGGTTTTTTGTTGTGCTATGATTTAACCGGGTTGTGCTTATTACAGACAAAGATAATAACAATAACGAAGATTATTAGGACACACCAAAATGTCAACGTTATCAGGATCACTCGCACCGATATGTTTACCAATGCTGACATTAAAACACAAAATGGCGTAATTGGAGTTTATCGTTTAATTTTAACAACTTATTCAATAAGTGCATCGCGTTGTTAGTTTTTAACAACCATACAATAATTCATAGTATATATTAATATGTATATAATTAAATACGTTAGTTGTTTATTTTGTTAAGTAGATACAGACTGCGTTGGTAACGTTAAATCACTGTGGTGCCGCATGAACTAATCAATACAATCTAGGAACAGTCGAATTCTTGCTCAGAGTACAATACCGACTTTCCGTTCCTCGTTCATTAACTAAATATTTAAAAGTGTTCCCATGGGGGGCTTTCTAATTGTTCCGTATTTGCTGAGAAACTTTAAGACTCCCATCGGAAGGTTTGTACAAGGAATCAGAAGCTTTCTGTCAAACTGACAAATACATGAATTACGGTCCCCTAATCGAAACCAATTGCTACTGGGTGCATATGTGATGGTATAATAGGACGTATGCATGGAACACACATCTTCTAAAATAATACAAACAAAGATGGTGGACAATATTTCCGGAATTTTATTATTTCTTTATATTTAATGGACAACTCACCGCTCACTGTATCGCAGACAATGTTATCTAAAACATGCCGGTGTGTGAATAAACATCATATCTTGAAGGAGAATGTTCTCGGAGCAGTTGTCTTTTTTCACTTTTTGTTGTTCGGATAGCTTTTTACCAGTGTCAAGTTTCAGAGTTTTTGAATGATATTCTTTTTACACGATTCAAGAAGCATATCATGATTGTTTTGGTATATATACATTACAAACACTGCTAATGCTGTCTTTTCACTGACTTCAATTTGAATCGAAATAGCGCATGTGCTTTCTTATGTGTTTTGAAACAATTGTGTATATGATTGTTCAACTGATATTCGTTTACAACTAGTAAAATATAAAATTGCACAAACTCATGGATACAAACATACGCTAATAATATTATTTGTCGCATAACAAGCATGCAGTGCTAAATGGACCTTATTTAATTTATATATAATGGCCGTTGAATAAAACAAATTCTTACTGATTAAACGCAGAATAAAACTGTTCGGCATGAGTGCATTTTGGTTGAAACGAAGAATTCGGTTTTGCCTTTAANTCGAGTGTAACACAATCCGAACTGCTTACTAATTGGTTATCGTCACATAATACATAAACATATCTACAAGCACAAACTTGCTACGAAATTATATTATTATTAGAACAGCTCAATGCGAAATAAACAAAATGAAACGTATTCAAAACATGTTTGCCAAATTGGAACTCAACCGACAGAAATATGACAGTTAAAAAGATGCTTTGTATGAACTACACTGGCTATAATTAAAGGCCAGGATAACATTCAAATTACTGACCTTCATGTATAATTGTTATGTTGGTCACGCGCCAAAATATCTTACAGAACTTTTAACAGAAAAAGAACCAGCACGTAACCTACGATCTACAGTCTCGGTTGACGGATGTTATGATGTTAAATGCACAAAGAGAAAAAAATCATGGACAAGAGTTTCGGAGTTGTTGGTCCGAAACTGTGGAATGACCTACCATCAAGCATCCGGACTTCTGTCTCAATAGACATTTTCAAAAGGAATTTGAAAACATTTATCTTCAGAGACTTTTACAACCATTTTTAATCTAAATACCTGTGATTTTAAAAACAATCGAGACTCAGCGTTGTAGATTTATTATTATTTATGATAATTTACGAGTGCGATGGTTGTCCTGACGGGGTTTGATTTCTCCTGTCTTCAACTTACATGGTGCGAGTATAAGCAGTGTCTTTTATTCACGCTTAGCTCCTCTAGTTGTGTCTCATAATCACACTTTAATTTTAACCTTTAAGTTGTGTCTTGTGGTCACACTTGGTCAGTCTATTTGTGACTTGTAGTCACACTAGTTCAAATAAGGAAGTTTCCAGATGGTCACAAATTCAATGATGTTATATCAGGACAGTGCATCGAGTCACAAATCTAAATATTCCCTCCAGTTTCTTAAGAAGGAGGAAAGGAACATTATTGACCGTGACGAATGTATGCGGAAGTCTCCGGATACTTCTCCAATTGACCTTGGTATATGGGGGGTCCTTAATCGCCGTCTAGCGAAGCGGAACGTTAAGTTTGTTATAGGTCTTTAACATGCTCTTACGGACGAGTATAGAAAACTGGATCAAAATACTATTAACAAAACTCTTGAATCGTGGCCTAAACTGTATAGGTTTATTTACGAATGTCAGCGATCTCATATTGCGTATTTAATTCAATAACGGAAATGTTGCAATTATTAATTTGAGTCATGAATTGTGTTCAAATATAATCTGAGCGCCGCTGGTATTCATAGTTTTTATCAAGATATTGTTTTCACATTTCTAACTCCAGCAAACACGAAACAACTTGAACGTACTGCAGAGCAGTGAATTAAAGAAACGAATTAGTGAGCATGTTCTCATAAATATTTTATTTATCGTCTGAAATAATGATATATGGCAATTTTTAATCCTAAATTAATACCAAATCAAAACTATGTTTTCGATATATATAAAAAAAAAACGTGTTTGGTATTATGACGGTCACTTCAATCGATATTATCAAAACGGCCCAGTCCGATTCAGTACGAGGCATATGTTGTTTAATTAATTAAAACATAGAATAAAATGAATTGCAATATTTCATTTGGTAAATAAAGCGAGGAATTGTAATACAATAAAATGAAACCTTCAGTGTTTTCGAATTATTTAAACAGTTTGTAACCTTTCAAAATTCTTAAAGCTCATAAGGGACATCTTTACTTTGAGCGATTATAAACTATTTTAATTTCATTTTGTGTCGTTAACATACACAAATACATGAGTATGAATCTGGAATGTTTAATAAAATAAATCGACTACAGTTCAAATATCTTGTTACTATATAATTAACCATAAATTATGTATTTCAATGAAATTTAAAACGACACATTTTACGCCGATATAAACATGTTTACTCGTGCTTGTTGAAGAAACAAAATAGTGTGTCTATGTGAACAGATCTGAACAACGAACAGATCGTATATACTGCTTAAAGTCGTAGTTTAGGAAATTTTTCTGTTAAAAAAATATTCAATATGAAATCAAAATTGTGAACGTGAACATAATGATAAAATAATAACCACTTTGCTATGTGTTAGTGTTTAAGTAATATACGTATTTAAATAAATTACCATCGATCTAAGGCCTTTTACGAACTAAACAAAACATGAAAATTGATATTACGGTTCTTAAAACAAGCTGCAGGAAGGCGACTAGGCTTGTATACAGATTCTGGTTGGCATGTCTTATTACTTGATCAATTCTTATTAAAGACTAAGTGCAATTGGTTTTAGAAAAATACGAATGTAATTGAATATAAACTTTAAATGAGAACAATGTTTTGTGTTCACGTTATTTTCCAGCGGTAAGATTATACCCATACTGCCAGAAGGCATTCAGTAATGTGTTAAACCAGTAGTTCTGTTCGCATCTGCACAACATTTATACTTTTGCAAAGTTAACTCAGGTGCATATACACCTTATACAAATCGTCATGTAACCGTTTTGTTACAAAGCACACTTGAAAATACACGCACTGAAAAGTGTTTACGACTGTTTCATTTTTATCGATTTATATAAATAAATGCATTTATGGAACACGGTATTGGACGGTCACAATAAATGTCATTAAGTTACGAAATATTCCTTGTTGTACAAACGGTGTCTTGGTTGGCTCTATAATATATAAAGCTTTGGATTCCGATTTTCATTGTTTCATTATGTTTGTAAGTTTGTGTATATGCGTGTTTATTTAAAAAAAAAGAAATCACAAACCTAATAACTAAAATGAACAAATACATACACAAAAAGGTGAATATATTTTGTTTTTTGAACAACGTCATTTGCTATTGTATTGTATACTTGTTATGTTTGTGTTATAAATTCCAATAGTGACGCATGTCTCTTCTATTGAAAAGTTGTGCATATAAAGACCCCGACTCTCCTGCTACATATTAGTTTAAACATATTTATTTCGAACAATACATATAGTTTTACATTGAAGTACATACAACATGTATACAGTTAACATGTTTGAATAGGATGAGAACTGAAGACAAAGTCTTATATAGTTCTTCTCCCAATGCAAATACAATTACATGTTGTCAGACGAACATAGTTGGTTTTTTATGATAACAAGATAATAATATAATGAAAAAAGGAGAGAAACTCCGAGTAAAGAGTTTCATTTGTAAAACAAAACAGGTAATAGATTGGCCTTTGAAAAGTGAAAGAAAGAGATTGGCAGAGTTCTGGGAAGAAGGTAGAAGAAGTTTAGAAATATTTGATTAGGACGAAAGGAGGACACGAACGTTGAGAATCGTTCTGTAATCGAATTGTTTGGAGATGTGACGAATTTCTTAATGAGTAATTGCTACTCGACCCAACCGTTGCGGGCAAAAGAGACTGTTAGTAGTTAGAAACATTGTTCGAGTATATTTTGTACATTAATATTAATTTATGTTTGCGTCTTCGTTGACTAATAGTTTCCCATCCTAGCTCATTATAAAGATCTTCTAATGATACTAAACGTGTACATCCGGATGTTATTCGCGCGGATTCTAGTTCATCTTTTTCATATTGCGTACAATTATCAAATAAAGAATCTGAGTACTCAAGGATTGGTCTTATAAACGATACATATATTGTTTCGAGAGTTTTTCTATCAAGCATTATTTTTAGTCGACGCATTCCTTGCCTTTTCCTTTATGTAGGATATATGTACATGCCATGTACAGTCATTGGACATAAAAACACCTTAATGTTTATGGACATCAACAATAGGAATATTAACGTTTTGCATAATCAATGGTGGATGAGTTGGTTTATTTATTTTGCGAGAACTGAGCATTGATTCGGATTTTGAGGGATTAAAGCATACCAACCATTTTTCAGCCCAGCTGGAAATTTTATCGATATCTGACTGCAATACGGCTGCAGTAGCGTTAGGTGAATTCACGACCATGAAAAGACTGGTATCATCAGCGAACGAAAGTATGTGTGCATTCATATCAGTAATAATGTCATTTATATAGACTAAAAACATACGTGGTCCTAGAATAGAGCATTGAGAAACTCCAGCTAGAATTTCAATAGGGGTTGAATGCGATCCCGGTAATATAACTGTCTGTTTACGATCAGCAAGATAATTAGACAAAAACGATAAAAGCTTTCCTCGAATTCCTGCTTGTTGTAATTTGCATAATACACCTTTGTGCCATACTTTATCAAAAGCTTTACTTATATCGAAGAATACAACTCTGACCTCAAGGCCATTGTCTAGGCCTCTGCACAATGAATTATAAACATATGTAAGCTGGTTGACAGTGGAGTCACCTGGTAAAAAACCAGATTGAGTGGGTGCAAAAATGCATTCGCACGAAGAAAATTAAAAATATGTTAATGTTATATCCTCTCAACGATCTTCTCAGAAGTATTTAACAGTGATATTGGACGATAATTAGACGCTAAGGATGGATCTCCTTTTTTGAAAATTGGGCACACATTTGCATTTTTCCAACAATAAGTATTTAGTATTATCATTTTCATGTATATTTGTAACTGAATCGTGCGCGCTGCAATATTGACTTGCCTTTAATCCACTATCCTTACATAATATAAGATTCATTATTAGGAATGGGTATTATGAAGTAAGGGAGTAAGTACGTTTAAGAAAGTTAGCAAACATATATGCAAATCAGACTAAAAAGATAAGTAATTATAGTGTAAACTTTGGAGAGTTTGGCTGTAGCTATATACAATTATTTTGAAATCCCAACTGAATAGTATTTCAGGTTTGGTGTAGTAAATGTATCGAAAGCTGACCTTAAATAGACTATTTGAAATGTAAAAAAAAATACAGCAAACACTTTTTCCAGTGTATAACACATACAAATGTGTCGCAGAAAAAAATAAATTGTGCTAGTCGAATTTACTACAGTATATATTGGTCCTGAACAATCCGACATTGATCATACTTTCGCTGCATGTATTCATCGTGTTTATAAGCATAATATGCTCTCGTTTGCTGGTTACAATATCAGAACTCTGATATATGACAAAAGCGATCAGACCAAACTAATAACCTTCATTCCAGTTATGGATCTGTAATTTTTCTTCTCGCTCATCCCTAACCCTCGCGTAATCAGACCAACATAGTCCGTTTACCGCTAAATTGACCAATAACTTATTTGTTTTCATAAGAAATATACAGCCTTTATACGTTACCCAGAATTGTATAGTTAATATATTCTGGTCAACGATACTTTAATGCATTTTTTTGTGCACCGTTGTACCGACCAGCAACCGATTTAACAGATACATTCGTCATGATACCAGGAACAACTTTGCAGAAATATTGGCCATGTAGTAAAGCAATCTGCATTATCACATAATAATGCCTGTGCGTTCAATTTACTTTGGCATTTTTTAGCTTTAAAACAAGCTCATAAAGTTATACTGAAACTCACAAAATATAATCGGAATAGAAATTCCGGTTACATTTCGCTAGCCTTTGCTAAAACAAAACGCAAAACATAACATTTCATTTGTTTTAGGTTAAGGCCGTCCCCTTGGAATGGGCAATGTAAAGCGCTGGAAGCTTAAACTCGTTTTAAGTCTAGCTGAAAATCTGCGTCCAAGTTATTTATATTATAAATATACATTTGATTGTTATACACACTTAAACGGTATATACATTAAGCAAATGTCCACATAAAGAAAGAACAATTTGATACATAATGAACATTGCATATATCGCACGAATAAGCTTGGTGTTGCCTCTATTTATTTGGCTGGGTTGTGTCTATGGATGGGAACGAATCATGGAAATGATATTCGAATATTCGTTTGTCATTATTCAAATATATTCGAATATTCGATTTTTAAACCTAATACTTAACTGTCCGTACTAACGACCGTCGAAATAAAGCCAAGTGCACATAGTTCTTCGCGTATTTTTATATAAGAATATGAATACTGTTCAAGAACATCATAAATAAACTAATAAGGGATGATGTTTTATAAACAGCATCACATGCGTATAATTGTCGAAACAATTGGTATTCGGGTAGACTGTTATTACATAAAATTATGTAACGCCACAAACTAACTTATTGTTTTGTTAGTAAACCGGCAGGTTTCTAATGTACTTAAGCAATGTGTCAGAGAGGGCAAATTACAACTGGAACTTGCATACAAATGTTTTAACTTTCACGCACATAACTGCTAGATAAATTGATGTCGTTCTTTTTCTTATATATATTAAGTCTAACGCTCGCAAAAGTAGTTTTTTTACAAATATGTTCGCTTGGCAATAGAAGAGTATTCGAGCATGCGGTATCTATGAACATATTGCGTACATGGTTATTCCTCCATAAGACAAACTTTAACCAAATTGCAAGAACCAACAGCGTGGCCTACGCTTTTACAAAACACTACTATTTTTATGCACAAAAGCTTCTTATATTTGTGAACGTTCAGTTGTATACCTTATGGAATGATCAATTAGAGCTTGTAACAGTAACATAACTATATAAAACACACTAAATAACGATAATAATTATCGAGAGTCCGCTATTATGTTAATGATATCCATGCTTTTTAGTAAAACTAGTTAACCGTTGTGTACAATTTGCAGTAACGTACCTAAGCAACAGTAAAAAATAAACGAAATTGGCTTGATCACACACATCATAGAAGACACACGGCTTGATCTTGAACTAATCCTGATGATATTCAGCTACAACTAGTCTATATTCACAGAAAGATGTTAGCGGACTATCTAGGCCATTATGATAGCGATGCTAATGAGCAGAAGATTGCTTTTGTGATATAGCAAACCTTTTCACAGAGTAAGAGAGTGTACGAGCAAATCTTTGTTTTATAAAGCTTCATACACGTTATCCGAAAAGACATTGTCTTTTATTTAAGACAATGGGCCATTAACCTACACGACTGGACAAATAAGCTAAAACAAATAATGTAACGTCCGATAGAGGTTGATTTTTGGTACGACCGACAATGAGTTCCGATTTGCGAACACTGTACAACTTGAAGATATGAATTGAATAATTAAAGACTCAAATGAATTGAAGGTTAAAACAATGTTTACGTTTCATAAATATCTTGGGGTTATCACTTGTTATTCTTCGTTAAATTATACAATTTATTTATCTGTCCCCGATTCCAAGATTCCAATAATACATTCTTGAATAAAATCAAGGAACTTCGTTAATGGCAAATTATATGTATCGGGTTTTAATTGTGTAATGTGTACTTATTCTGTATATAATTACACATAATTAAATAGTTACTATTAGTAACACATCAAAAGACGATGAATGACAGACAGCCATACTCATTGGAGTTAATATGTCAATATAAGACATGGCGGACCCGAATTTCGTTTTTTGCGGCTTTCGTGTGAATGCTTGATCAATTAACAGTGTAGAGCACTTACACTTTAGCGGAGGTATTAACACATTGTGCGTCACATAGTTTCGTCTGGAGATTTAATTATTACAATTATTCAGTTGATTGCTTCGAAAACATATGCAGCGAAACAGGTTATTGTTAAAACACAAGTTGTTTATGCTACATTACGTTTACCGCACAACAAGTTATACGTTTGCCTTAAAAAGCAATGTGCAATTGTAAATGATAACTAAGATATTCGGCACTTCATATAGCGAAAGTTTAGTTGGAAAAGTTGAATGAGTACAAATATATTGGAATAATGAAACGGCAACAACAGTATTATGATATAAGTTCTTGTTTTCATCCTTTTATGTTTTATTTTAGGCTATTGAAAAATGTCATATTCTTTACAGAACAATACATACATATGGACATTAAAGATGACTGGTCATAGTCTTGGAACGATCGACGTAAACCGTTAGGGCTCAAACCAGTTAAAAGTATGCCAAACGTCACACAAAGCTCAGAATCACATCAAAAGGAGAGTGCACAATTGTAACAACAAATTATACAACCGACTTATGTATAAAACACACGATTGGTGAGTTGGAGGCTATAATCGGCTTTAACTGGCTGAAACCACCCACGCCAAATATAGCAAGATTGATCACAAAACACACACGTGTAAATATAGATTAACCTCATAGCAAGTCGTTTGAAATAAAACGGAAGGCATTGAAGGCAAACATGAGATTCTAAATTCAATTTAATATTCACCATAGCAGAATAATCACTCCTTTTTGAGGTACGAAAACATTCTGATCTCGAGGCCGTGATGTACTTTTGAATAAAATACTTGAGGATAATTACACAAATGTCTATCCTGATTATATTTACTCATTTAATGTATGTGTTACTTTCGAAATAGGGTTCAGTCATTACTGTCATCGTATTCAAATCGCTACCATGTAAGCGTATATTGAATATTTGACGATGAATATGGCTTGAAGTTGAAAATACCACGATATCTGCCAACAATATGTTGTAATGCTTGCGTATCTGTTATAATGCGAGTGTATCAGCGCGTTCGACAGCAAACAACGGTGAAGACATTTGAAGCCAATACAAACACTAGAGGTGTGTCCGTATGACGTGAGTGTTTACCGCATTTCACTTTCTCACATCTCTACCAATGTCAAGCCAAAACTGCACCAAGATGCGCAACTATACTTAATTGCAATGATGTTCAATATGTGTGTTAAGTTTCATCCATTGCATCAATACACTGTTAAAAAAGGATGGGCACAAAAGCCGACGAAGGGACGGATGGACATGGGCAAAGCTATGTGACCCTCTCATATTCATTTGCATTAAACTCTTATTCATAGGATTACTATTAGCATGATCCATAACAAAGAGTGCAAATATTAGTACAACTTGAATGTCACACTATTCGAGTAATGCAAGTAATAGATCACTCAAGTATTATGGCATAAACCCGGCCGTCACAGTCTTATATTTAAGATTCTACGAACCATTGACATCGCACATTCGTGACAGCAGCATTTGTTGTCCCGCCTTTGATTACATTCCAATTAACCTAATTGGCACAACTCAATTTCATGAACTTACAAACTAACGGGTGTCTGTAATCCACACTCGAAATATAGTCGGCTTCCTCAATAAAAACAATTTTAAGACAATAAAACAAAACAATGCAGGGCAATAAATACCACACATCGTTAAACTTAGAGCTGATTAAAGCTGAGATCATCGCCTTGGAGAGGTCAATAAAAGCATTTGAGATAATTATATTTACTTTCGTAAATAAATATGTGCAGAACACTGCACGATCCATGAGCAATTTTAATGCTTGATAAATCAACGAGTTTTTTTAATTAGTTATAAGGACACGGAGTTTTAGCGGTATATTGCACGTTGCACGATGTATAAAATATGGGTTATCTACTTTATAATCCATAAAGACGAAAACTCCAAATTCTAAAACAACCGAACATTAATGTCACAACAGGAACACTCAAAACGTTTACAAATGTACCATTTATGGAAAGCGTCCAATGAGACTAATGGAGAGGAGTATGTAGCTCGTGTGGCATATTCTGGACAAAAGGAAACTAGGCACACATAGGAAGCAAAATTATTGCAGATGAGTCTTATTTGTGAATATTTACTGATGCATATACAGGGAATTAATTTGCGCTGATATTCTCATATGGATACCATATCACGGTGCCTATACCACGTGGCTTTTTAAGATCTGTGTTGGGAGAATAAAGCGCGACCCAATTAACATGTTTAAGGATGTCTTTTTAAATATTTCACCATTTTTAATTGGATGAAGTGGAGAGCCCGCTCATTCGTGAGAGTTGTCTACAGGTATCATGATTTTTTTTAAACAAATAAGTATTTTTTCAGTTAAGTGCAACCGCGCGTTTAAACGGTTAGAAAAATGTCGAATCAGTGTGGGAAATTCATATTACAAACGCGCGATTTCACTTTACTGAAACAACAAATATTTATTTGTTTAAAACACAATCATGATATTTAGATCATAGTATGTCGTGTTGAAAGGAAAACCGTTTCATTATCTTACACGTATGTGTGCCGTTCACATGTATATGATCATTTGTTTAAATCTAATTACGTATAATTATCAATGCTCAACTCTCCATTTTCACATTAAACGTCGAATGTTATTACCGATATTTCTTGTTTAAGTGATATTTTAAAATTATCATAGATTTAATATTTCCATTTTAAATACCTATGGTGGTAAGTTTACCATGTCGTCCTGGCGTGGCATCGGGTCTTAACATTACACACCGATTGTTATACATTTCAATATATAGGTGCATTGATAAATCGATAAACGTTGTTCCAAACCAATTTACAAGGTTAAATGATTCCTCTGCGAAGTTCAAGTAATGTTTATAGCTAACATTATAACAAAGAAGATAAAATGGTCAGATACTCACATCACATGTCAAGACACACTAGTGTTATCTGTAAAAGAAAAACAAAGCTGTCAACTAACTAGGGATTTAAATGTCTACCACCTGCGTATCCTTGTCGAACACATTGGCATAAAGGTGGTTTTATAAAGTGTGATAGAGTGTTATGCATTCGCTTTGTTCGTTTGTCTGCGAGTTGTTTCAATTTACTTAACCTGTGTACAAAGGACGAGACGTATAATATTCATCGTAAACAGTAAACGTGTTGGGAAATCTTCACCCATATCGTGATAAAATGGAATAGATGATGCTCATACGAGAACTGCTTTTTTTCTTGTTAAACATATGTTTTACGCGTGAATACCCTAACCGACTTGTGATGTTTTTCTAAAACATTTTTTGTAATATTTCTCATTAAATTTATTGACAAACAAGTTCCCATTACTGCCCTTTTTGTTTGTTCAGTTTGAATATATGTTGTACTTACATTACTACCTGCTTCGGTATGATTAATTATATTGTTGATGCTTCAACAAAACATCTGCAATGCAGGTTATGCATGATTATTTTATTGATTGATTGATTTATTCGTGGATATATGTATATATGTCATACAACAACAGTTCATACAATTCATTAAAGTCACAACATTTAAGAATTCGATTGCAGTTATCACAGATTTAGAATAAAAATGCATAGATAAATCACATGTATATATCACAGTCAGCCTTAATTAGTTACTTTCGTTTACACATACATAGACAGTAAATATGGCAGAGATATGGGGTACCAAGATGTTAAATACAAGACATAATATATATATATATCACAGGATGACCCATGAAAGTTTTACAACTTATTTCCAATGGGGTCCTATGGATGGCTCTCAAAGGTACAAAACACATATGTTATTAACAATCACTGGTTATAATACTATCTTGTTATCACATTTAAATGTACGTACCAATACTGTATTGATGACTTATTTAAACAACAGGCATACATATATATATATATAACAAACCAATCACATAAAACATTAATTTAAACAAATAAGACTACTAGTAAAAAATAAAATCAGCATTTTCTTTTAATTTCATATTGTCTGTTAGAGCAGTCTTCACTTTCTTTTTAAATTCATATTTATTACTAACATTTTTAACATCTGCAGGTAGACTGTTCCAGTCTTTGATTGCTTGATAATAAAAAGTAGTGCTGGTAAAACCATTCACTTGAGGTAAATAAAAGTTACCTTTACTATTTCTACTGTTATGACTATGAATATCAGATACTAAACTAAAATTATTATTCATGTAAGAAGGACATTTTTTGTTAACAATTTTATGAACATGGTTGAGTCTTAGTTGCTAAACTCTATTTTGAAAATTTAACCAACCAATACTACTAAAATCCTTGACTTTCAATGATGTTCTAGAGTCATATCCATGAATAAATCTAACAACTTTTTTTTGTACAACTTGTAATCTATGTTTAGCTGTTTACTAATACCATTGTACCAAGAAGAACTAGCATAGTCGAAATGGCATTGAACCAAGGCGTTACATAACAATTTTCTTAATTCCATATTTAAACAGTGTTTTGGTCTATACAAGAATCTTATCCTTGAGTTCACCTTTATATTTATATTATTAACAATAGATGTACCAAAAAGATCATTGTCCAATACTGAACCAAGGTATTTAACGGATGATTGAGAGACAATAGTGTGATCATTACATTTTACATAAAAGTTATGAAGTTTAGATAATTTCCTTTTAGAACCAAACAGTATACATTCTGTTTTTCCAAGGTGTAAAGACAGTGTGTTATCCACTAACCATATACTACAATTTTCAAGTTCTTTACCCAGAACACTACTGATGATACTAGGATCTTTGTGGAAATACAGGATGGCACTGTCATCAGCATAAAGAATAAGTTAACATGATTTTCTGATACTAATACCCATATCATTTACATAGCATAAAAATAGGAGCGGCCCTAAAATACTTCCCTGGGGGACGCCGCATGTAAGTTTCATAGAATCTGACATAGTATTATTGACATTTACCATTTGTTTACGACCTTCTAAATAAGATTGAGACCACTCCACTGACTCAACACCCATTATCTTAAGTTTCTGGCATAGAATGCCATGGTCAACCGTGTCAAACGCTCTCTGAAAGTCTACCATTATCATACCAGTGTAAAGGCCTTTTGAAGTTTGACTTTTTATATAGTCATTAAGATGGATAAGACATGAGTCAGTGGAATAGCCACATCTAAAACCACTTTGATATTCATATTAAAGACCATGATTAACTAAAAAGATTCTAACTGGTTATATACAGCCCTTTCTAAAATTTTAGACACAATTGATAAAATACTGACAGATCTGTAATTAGAAACATCAGATCTATTACCCTTTTTAAAAAGTAGTGGTTTGACCTTAGCACATTTGAGTTCACTAGGAACTGTATTAGAAGTAATCGAGCTATTGACTAAAAAAGTAATGTGTATTTTCACAAAAGGTGCAGCATCTTTCAAGTATTTGGCAGGAATATCATCTTGCCCTGTACTCTTAGAACAATTTAATTTATACAATTCTTTATAAATATATTCTTCACTGACAGTATGAAGTTTAAATTTAACATCATTTTGATTTCTGTCTGTTTAGAACTGTTTAAAACAATGAGAAACAGCAGTAAAAATAGTGAAAGGTACTGGTAGCTTGTTTCTTACACACGTTGTTTATTAATGATTATATTATTCACGCTACGTGGTTTCTTATTGTCTTGAAATGTATATCTAAAACGACACTTTTGCGATCAGGACGTATGCTGTATGCTTACAATCATCAGTGATGGACATATATGTGATGGTAGATTCCCGTTGGTGTAATACTCTTCTTTGTTTTGGTAGCTCGGTCAAAGTGGTAGGCATCATGACCAAGTACATTCATTACATGTGTACCAAAACATTCTTTTTACAAAATGAAATCAGTTAAAAGTTTAATCGTGTTGACATGACTTAGTTTTACTGGATTGTCTTTTTTTGGAACAAGTTTTCAATATGTATGCTTTCCAAGACAATACATACGACATCATATTAAAAATATTATCACCGGGTTAGATTGTTAGCTTATAGAGCATTTGCACTATATAGTTGGACAATTAACAAATCGTTCAAGTACAATTCGTTCTCGTTTTGTAATTTTAATTATGTGGTTGGTTAAATTAATTGCGATAACTGTTAAAACACACTAAGATAACTCTAAAATATTGCAAGAGTAGGCGACATTGTTCACTATTGCTTTGAAAACCAAATAGCGATATAAAACGGTTCGTCAGCTATGCAACCTTAAACATTCCCTAGGCAAATTGCGGGGGATCTTTATAACCATGATGCCAGTGAATTGCTGTTTGCAAAAGTAGTTTACTTTAGACTCATGTATTTTATTTCGTAAGTACTACGTTGGAGTGTTCTATTCTAGATACATGTGTACGGTTGAGTGATTTAAATCTAAGCTGATACAATTGGTATTGCATACAACTCAGCATGTACATTGGTTTAAAGATCGGCATGTAGAAGTCGATATCTTGTTATCTGTTAAAGACAAACAACTTTGTCACCTAGTTAGATATTGGATTATTGACATGGTGTTATAAAGGGTGTTATGCTAATGCCTTCCGTGTTAGTCTGTTTGTTTGTTGTTAAAGTGTACTTTATATTAGCAAGGAGATGTATGTATAATCACCATAGTGCTAGTAAAGTCTTGCATTTTGTATATGTTGGTTTGTTCTCATAATTGATCTATAATGTCCATTATTATTTAATAGTCTATCTCAATAGTAACAATTGATTCCAATGGCCCATTTGGCAGTTTTCTATTGAAGAGTTTTACAATACAGTTAGGTTGCCGTCGGGACAATTTTACAGCGGATGCAAATATGCCAGATATGGATGTCCCATAAGACAAACAGTCTTTGGCAATACATTTCAAATAACGTTATTGGCAATTTTTAATTGAATGAATGGCATGATGTTTATGTTGCCGTCGGACATTTTTTTCAGCGCGAGCAGAAATGCCAGATACGAGTTTTACACAGGACAAATGGTGCAGCATATATGACCTATTGTTAACCATTTACAGATAACATATTATAATAAAACGAATAGCTGGAATTATGAATTAAACAGAAATAGGTGCCTACGATTATATATAGTGTGGGACAAACATCAGACTATTATAAAACGTTTTCCAGATAATGCTAAAACCTTTTTGTCGAATGTCCACACTTAAATTCGAAACAGGATTATACTGTGCGTATATACCATGAAGCAAGCAACAACGCGTGATAGTATTTTTCATGTTTGAACTGCGCATCATGTTGTTCCAAACGACATTTTCCAAATTTATTTCAGAATAACGGATAATTACACTGGCAGAAAAGTGTAGTTGTTAAAGCAAACACAAACCATTAGTAGCTAGGCTATCAAATACAATTTGCATTACACAGCCACGTTCAATTTGAAAAGACTGTGAATCCCATTTATGCAATTTACCGCATTTGCAAAGTGTGTTTCTTACATGGGAAATCATAGAAAATGAATGTTTGTAAGAAATATCAGACGCTTTTTAATGATAACAGTATGAACCATACATTATACCCTAAACTATTCCAAATTGATGGCTGTTTTGTTCTGTACTCCGTCCGTCATGATTGATATATAAATATGAACACATGACTAGATAATTTTTATTATGAATTGAACTATATCATGTAACTACCTAAACTATTTCCGTTTGTAATATTTTCTAGTCGTATTGAATACGTTCTTTCTCTAAAAAAACAAGAAGAATACAGAACACATTATTTTTGAAAGTAGGATTGTTCATAACACATACGAGGTTTTGTACAAACACTAACCTGATCCAAAAATATGAATTGCCAACCAGTTACTATGAGTTTGCTCGTCCACTTCGATCGAAAATGATGTGAACCAAGTATTGATGCTTTACTTTATCTCAATATAAATTGCACATATCAATGCTCCGTAAATTAGCTAGTTGGCGCAATGCTTTCAACACATTCAACATTGGCCTGCTATTTGACCTTAATAGTCTTCAGGTAATTATTGGTCACGCGGTAATGCAAAGTACATACTTTAATTATAATATGTATGTGACCGGAATTCCTAACTTTAAAATAATTAATATTAAGTAAAGAATAACTTAGGAGATATTTAATCATATAGCTGATGTTTAAATTTACATTATCAGAGTTATAAGTTAGAATTTACTATTGATTGCACTTTCTATTTTAGTAAATGATTATGTTTAAGAAATTGCCTAAACGTTAGTGTCGTGAATTCACATTGATTGATTATATATAATAAATATATTTTATCATTTAGGTAAAAGTTTCTAAGTTCACGTTCTTAAAAAAAGAGCTAATTAGAAAATATGATAAGGCATATGACATGATATGATTGATATGATACTGTTAAATGTTAAATCCTTGGAACCCAGCAAATTATGTACCTTTCAGTGCGTCAGGTTCAAATGTTATGTTTGTAGCAGAAAAACAAAACGCAAATGTCCATTTATTAACGATTTGGATGTGTTGCCACTGCGTATCCATGTAATACAAGTGTGGTATTTTTTTTATCGTGAACTACTTTTATATAAACTGTTATATTGCTTAATAGTAAGACGCTTTAAATCCTGAGGTAATCCTATTACCTATTTTCGTGTATCAAGGAGGGCGCGTATAATCAACACAACAATCTACACATATTACAATACGCTTACATTCGCCCAAACGAAATGATTGATGTTAAACATAGTATAGTTTAATTCAATACCTGATGTTAATGTTTTTGCTCGTGAATACCATCAGTGACGATTGATGCACGCCTGACTAATTTATTCTGACGTTTTTAATTAAATGCAACACGACGATACTTATGATGACGAGGTGTGTCTGCAGTTAGAATGTTACAGGTATTTGCGATGCAGATATGCATTTATTCTGTTGACGTTTTTGTTTGCGATGTTCAGCAAATAGTTGCAGCTGGTTGTTACAGAAGTGCGAAATGATATTATATCATAAATAAGTAAAATATAATAAGAAATACGGCTTAATGGACATTGTTTGTTGTGGCTTTGTGAGAGTGTTTGATAAAAATATGCCCGAGAAAAAACAACATATTTCCAGATAATAATAACACAAAACATTCCACGAACGCAACGAGTTAACTTCATGTTAAAAAATGGCGGAAAATTTTATGTTGCAAACGTTAGTATTTTGTCGTTTTTGATTTCTTCCGGTTTTACCATAATCTTGAAGCAAGCTACACTTACTAGCGGTCACACACACACGTTTGGACAAAAAACGCAAACACGTTCTACTGTCAATATCACATCTATTAAAATGTAAAAGTAAGGTTCGATTTAGTGTTTATGTTTATGAAAGAAACCAAAACCAGCGATAATGTACAAAGGAACACAGAATTACTAAAAGTCTGTCTCGATATTTTCAAAAAGTGAGAGTGGCGGTATTGTGATTTGTGTTTCCCGTTGATTGTTTTATGTATGGCCTTCAGAACACGAATAAAATGTACGCCTTCTTGAAGACTATATATGATATGGGTATTTTTAAACATGAGCATAATGCATACATTCGTCGTTACATCATATGTGAATGTTTGAGTCTGTTTGCAATTTATGTCAGGTTTTATATCTATATATTGTTTTTACGAAGCAAAGATTTAATTGGTTAACGTGTTCAATTAAATATGATCTTCGATAAATTGCGCAGTATGGGGACACATTTGCTGGTTCCGTTAAGGTAATATTTAACATGATTTTATATTTAAAAAAAAAACAGAATGACTAGACTAACAATCAATACTCACATTTTAAATGTTAACATTCACCGCTGTGTGACCTTTGACCTCTTTTAATTGTTGGGTAAACCGTCAAAATGTTGCGCGTATTTAAGTTTGTACACGTAGTTCAAAGACCCACATTTGTAATTAACAAATAAAAATGCGCCTTAATACATCAATTCCTTTAAAACCCTGGTCTACCAAATGCAAAACATAGTATGCTTTTATAGCGAAATTTTAAATAACTGTTGTTGTAATCTGATTTATTGCAGGGCTGTTTTTCATTGTTTTTCACTGTAAGATTTCCATCGAATCCTTGTTGCAGTTGTTAACAGTATTTGTGGACTTGGTTGTTATACATATGCAATTAATTATTTTTTATGCAATTATTGCAGGAGTTGGCAAGCAGCATGGAAAGATACCCACGCATGGTCACACCTACCCACATATTGTGAATGAGATGTTTGATTTTTGTGACTGGCGGCTGTTTTTAAGCAAGTTGTTTGTGCCATTGAAGGGACTTTTTCAGAACCACATGGTTGTGTTAAGTTAAAACAAATCCTGGATTTATTACCTGCAGTGAACATTGGTGAGGAAACCAAGTTTAACGTATTGATAAAAGGTGTCAGCATCAATGACAAACTTCAGTTACCATTGGCGGTCACTATCTCAGGACCGGGTTTTTCAGCTGAACAACAGTGGTACTTATGTGATAAGATACAGGAACTTTGCAGGCGACATGTGTCGGAATTTTGTACATGTCAATTATTTGATGTTGAAAGGCCTGGTAAAGCATAAAAAAGAGCAATATATTCAGATTGGGGCAATACTGGTATCACATGTTTATAATTTGTTTTATGTTGCTTTTCCTGACAACCTTCAGATCATGTATGTATGGGTAAGTAATGTACATGTATATGTAAGAAGATTTTCAAGCCATCTTTAATATTCATGATGTATTATCAAATAATTTACTTGAAATACTTTTAATGTGATATTATAAGTTTATATTTGTACACGGTACGAATTTAACAATTTTGACAGAGGTTTTGTCATGCAAATATGCATTCATGTGCTTACAATTTAGCAAAAAATGCCACTACCCATGATGTCAAAAAAGTGGTTCTTTCAGGCTTAATTATTTATAAAAATGTGATCATCTGCAATCAACTTTCAAAAATATATTTCACAAATTGAGGTGAATGACATGATGACATGATGGTCAGCTATAAATAAGTTAAATGTTAAAGTATGTTTGTGGTGTTATGGATAACTATTTGCATCAAGAATTTGAATAAATATATATTATTATCACTGTGTAATGCTATATGGTAAGCACAGTTTTTATTCATATAAACTGGTGCTACATGTTTATTGCGTGATGTATACAAATGTGGAACGTGTTTAACTCAATTTGCAGTGGCAATACTATAGTGCACATATGTTGAAAGTTGATGTCAAACACCTTGGTATGTGTTATGGTATGTTGGCGCTTTTACTGTCAACACAAAAAACCACCTGAAATATGAATATTTTATTATCCCCACGCTTACTCTTTAAAAGCGTGGGGATATTGTATTGATCACGGCTTTCTGTCCGTCCTGGCCACTATCTTCTCCTACACTATTAGCACAAGAACCTTGAAACTTACACACATGGTAGCTATGAGCAACAGTGCGACGGTGCACTATTTGGAATTTTGATCTGACCCCTGGGTCAAAAGTTATAGGGGCGGGGCAGTTTTTCTTATATGGCTATAGTAAAACCTGGGTGGGAAACTAGTCCAACTTGTTGACGCTCTCAAATATTAAGCTAATTTTTATATTGGTAATATTTGGATTTCCAAAGAATTTAGCCCAAATAAAAAGTATCTCTAAATTCTGTTCGTGTCTTATAAATAAGACTAGGTGGGAAACACTTTAAGCATTTTTTGTAATTTCCAGTGCCCCGGCCAGGGATTGAACCCACGACCTCTGGAATGGTTGCCCACACAAAATTGCCTTTTAATATATAATCTATGCGGTGTGAGGATACGCGTCGGCATCTGCCGCGCAATTTCTAGTATTATTATTTTAAATTTGCAAACGCAATTTTTATTCTCCTATGGTAATTAAAATTATGACAACAAAAATCTTTGTTTAATTGATTAAAAAATCAATTTTCAAATTCTGTTAGCATGGAAACCATATTTATAAAATGGTATCAGAGGACACAAATAAAAATTTTGTATGTGTTATTAAGTATGAAATGTACTTATGGAATAAAGTATCATAATATTGATGTATATTGTTCATTTACTAGTGTGTGTCTTATGTTCATTTTTGTGTAAGCATATTTGCGAAATATGAGTCATTTTGTACTAAACGGTGGTATTACGTAAATGTCCATGAGTCAAAAACTAAAAATGATAGAAGCCTACTTTTTCTTCATTTTTTGTCTAAAAGAAAGTAGACATGAAATATATAACAACTAGAAAATGTGATTTTTGAGCCATAAGACCCATTTTCCCTGCCACACATGATTTAAAGTGTTTACGAACAGTAGTTTGGCATTTTAAAATGTACAACAAGCCATACAAATATCGCACAATTCATAAATAATCTGCAATAGTATCTTTCCGATTTAATAAATTCACATTCGGCATATGATAGAGATGTGTTAAGTGTTTACAAACATGTTAAAAATAGCACCACACTGGAATTTGGAATGTCCCATTTTGTATACGGGTATTATCCGCTAATTTATCTGTTGTGTACTGGAATGTTTTCCATTCTTTGTTTATTTATATATTAAATTATTTTCTTGTACAATTCAAGCATTTACCATAGACAAATACTACATTGTGCAAGTTTAAACATATGTTTGTATGCAGAAATCTGCAAATTTAACCGATTTTATCAACGGCTTTTACTCGATAAACTGCTCCTGTAAAGTACATGACGTAGCATGTGACGAAGTTGAAAGTTTATCTAGTTCATAAACACATTTGAATATAGATAGTGATACAAGGATGGCATAAGGGTCTTTATTTAACTATGCTTAAATAAATATTTAAGACCCTAAATACAAAATTGTCAGTTATTGTGTTAAATGGATTATTGATCGATTTTAAAGGATAATTAAAGATAAGATAGACTTGTTCGAACGTTTTTTGGGTTTTGTTTGTACTTTTGACTTTTGTCGTTCCCTGTTATTGGAGAAATGATTTTAACATGAGCGCCATTGATGCATAGTATCGGATCACACACAGCTTACAGTTAAATCCGGTAATCTTGCGCGTCCGGTAATCCGTACACAGAAAAGAATTTCAAAAAACACGTTCTGTTCGTCATTAAGATCATCGTCCGAGGTAGGAAAAGGTATAGCCCTGTAAATTAAGTCAAATAAAGTGTCAGTCGCGTCAATTCACTGCCAATTGTCTGTTTACTCGTCGAAATTGTTAAGGTCGTCGATGGTTAGTTTCTATAATGTCGCGCGAATCGGCCATTCTGTGTAAGTTGCCTCTCGGTTACTTGTACTTATCAACCTAGAGCAGCAGGGTATGTGTTAACTGGGTTTTAACCGATCGATATAACTAACCAAATTTTATACAAACGCTTACCGACAGTAACCAACAAGTTACCGACTTTTTACCGCCGATATGTGGTTAACCGCCGGTTTAACTGTTTATACAATCGGATGCAGATAGTCACCTTGGCTCAGCAAGACTGAGGCAGATCCGAATCTCTGTGGATCAAAACGGTAAAGGATTTCAAATATGGATTGTTTTTCAATACATTCTTAGATAAAATTAATTAGTATTTAATGAGCAAATATTTCATGCTATTTATCTTCACTTAAAATCCAATAAATAAATAAAAAAGTCATTCTGAGAAAAAAAAAATGGACTTGTTTCCAGAATAATTTGTATTGTTTTATCAAAAGTTTATTTCAACGCCAATATTTGAATATGGAGGTTGCTTTATTTTAATTATGGCTTACAATATTAATCAATTTCTTTAATCATAATGCGGAAATACTGACACTTAAACGCCGAGTGTATGGTATTTATACACAGCCATATTCATAGGTAGATATTAACTCTTTCGATAATTTCTGATTTCACTGTAGTTTTGTATTGGTAACAATAGCGATCTCACCATCGGTTTGTAAGTCAAAACATGCTATTATAATTAGAACATATTCAGGGTTATCTCATGTTTTGAATTATTTTTTTTTTAAAGTACATGTTATAAGTTGATAATAAGAACACCTTTGCAATGTCGTTTAGTGTAAATGAGTAACCAGAAAAACGTTAGATTAGTAAAATATAATGATATCAGTCAAATCTTTCCATAAGTGATAAAGATGCGATATTATATCCGAATGCAGCATATGTCAGTTCCAATATCATGCAATGTTGAATATATAACGTGACAAACCAATGTCTCATCCGACGTGTAAATATCACCTCACAATACATGTCCGATCCAAGAACATGCAACTATATAAATATATTTATCATGTCAAGAACAAAATGAAACAGCTCATGATGTACGACCAGATTGAAGTCAACGTTTGTTTAATATACATTAATCCATACACAGCAATCATACAATTCAATTTCTGCTAAACGCAAACAGTTTAACATCAATCCAAAATCCGACAACCAAATTTCAAATAACGAATGTATTATAACAGCCGTCGTGACGTCAATGCGCCATTTGGATCTTTGTGTATGAAATATGGCGGATATATCTGGGACAATCGGAACTAAATATAATATAATCCTTTTGATTTAACATCAATTTATAGCGATCATTGTTTTTATTTTCTTTGCAATAGAAAGTCATCATGCACTTGCATTCTGGTTGAATCAACGCATACACAAGTTCATTTGGCAAGCTCTAGTTCTATAAATATACGTACTATTAATCAAATATAAAATACGAAAATCATTATCTATTTAATTTTCGTTTCTAGTTCTTACATACACCAACTTCTAACAATAAAGACACAATCTCTAGGACATGGAAACAGGATATCAAGGATAGTTTAAAGCATGATGATACTGTTTTAAATCAGAACTTCACCATAAATCCAATAGGTTATCGACAATTCCTTTGAACTGATGTACGGATTTACTTCGGAACTCTATGACATTTCTAAATAAATAAGCGACGCTTTATTATTGTTTAACCCACGACGTTGTCTGTATATTTCCATTTACAAACTTTGGGGAGGGCAATTTTCATGTACTGCTCATTATAAAATTGAAGAAGAAATATTTCCCCTGTGCGAAATAAGGAATCATTGCGTGCTTTCAGTACATTTTGTTCATTTGCTTCGCGCTGAACTAGTGTTAACCAATGAAGTAAAGTAGACCAATAAATACATTTTTAAATTTTAGGTCGGACTGGAGAAAACAAATCACACGCTTGTTCATTTAGATGAGAGTATTATGGAAATCACGGATGTCTGATGTCTTGCATCACGTTATGACATTTAATGTGCGCCGAATATTTATCGAGTTAAGGCAGCATTGGCATTTACTCGTTATTGCTGAAATGATCTGTAGTTAACGGTGCTTTAATAGTAGATACATGTATTCATTGAAGCTTTTAATATACTTGTTTTTGGTCTCATTCAAAGGATGTGGTTAATATGTTGTATCTAGAAGATTTCTTATATTTATTGAATCATACATATAAATATGTTTTTATCTTATTTCTAATTAGTCATTTTTACATTAATTTTAGTAAATCATTGAAAGGCATTCTAATTGTTTATTAAATTCATACGCATACTTTAAGTAAGTTGTTTTTGTAGATAATGTCAATACCTTAATCTGAAGAGAGCAATGTGGTTTTATTAACAATTTAACGATTAAATAAATACAAGTTTAGCGAATGATATGATGCCATTAAGACTATATGGAATGAAAAAAAACCTGAATGAAATACAATACTGCTACGCAATCCATCATGCCATTAGTGTTTGTAAATAACAGGTACTACATTTTATATTCGAATGATTTCTCTTGTCATAAAATAAACAATTCAAAACTTGATACTTTCAATGTGTTATTCAGGCTTCTATTATCAACCTTACAACAATATTCGAGTATAGCCAGTGGCCGACACATACCTCTAGCATGCTAATAAATATCGATAAAAATACAAGGCGAGTATTAGAGTATCATAATAACTATGAAAGAGGAATCCTTTTTGTTTCTTGCACAATTCATTTTAAATGAATAAATCACGATCAATTGCACCCGTATGAAAACATTTGATCCACCGGTAAGCTTTGTTGGATTGAACCAGGTCCTTAATGAAATATGGATGCTTTAATAGAATAAAGCGCGTTTAACGGATTGTAAAAGTATTAAAGTGAAACAGGTAATGGAAATTCACTAACATAAGTAAAATCGGACACGAACACTGGTTTTAATTTGCACATACAAATCCAAGAGACTTTGAAGATATGACAATTCCTTTAAGATACCATTTAACATCGAACACGGTCGATAATCATTGGCACCACCGCTTTTTCAAGTGTAATTATGAACGAGCCAATGTAACTTCCGAGGTTACGCTAATAATTATCCGTGTTTAAAAAAAATGTCCGGTTCCTTAGCGCATACTTGACAGTAGCATTGTCTCCACAGCCACTTTTTTCTTGTACGCATTTTTGGTGCGGGATGCGGCGCTATATTATATGCCC